>CAJQUW010013543.1:0-50000 GCA_907163375.1 Prostheceraeus crozeri | reverse complement strand
GGGATGAGGATGAAAGAAGGGGAAGATCAAGAGGATCATTTGGACGGATGAGGTGTGGACATCCGAATACCACTCGCATCCGAAAGGTGCCAGATGCACCAGCACGGCTTAGGCGGTATAGGGTTTATGACAACCTAACCGTCATAATCCCCCTTGACTATTCAAGCCAATAGTCAACCTAATCCCGAGAATGAACCATCGGCTCTCTTAAGGGCCACCATGGGGCAAGACATGATAGAACCTCCACGCGGTTTGCCCTGGGCAGTCTTCGGACTGGCGAATACTATCATTAAGTTGAATCTGCTATCAGTCAACTTGAACGTTGCAAATGAAGTTCGGTGTAATACTTCCTTTCGACGGGCGTTCCTGTAAAGGGCGGCGGTGAAACCCGTAGCTATGTATACCGCAAGGGACATTCGGCAATGGTCAATCTTGTTAAACCTCTCTGCGTCATGTTTGCAAGTGATTGCCTCTGTCTCAACGTAGTATGCATTCGCGCCAGGGCGACATTTAGCCAACTGTCGAAGGTTGCCTAAAACTTTCCATTGCATACGTTATGAGAGCCATGAGTTCTACCTGTCTCTATCAATGAGACGAATTGATGAATGGAATGAAAGGGAGGACACTCACGCGCCACACGCAACATAACACACTTCTCTCTTCCATAGTCTAACAAGCTCTTTACACATGGATCGCAGTCGATTGCTATCCCAGAATCATGTAAGCTATCTTAATTTTATTTAACACTATTTCATCTACCATTATCACCCATATGAAATGTTATAAGATTTGCAAGTTAAACTAAGCGTGCTACTATTTCCAAATGAAAAAGTATACATGGTTAAATTATTCACTAAAGCCCCATTCAAGTAAGTCAGTATGAAAGCAAAGATAATACGAAATAAACATTTATTATGGCATGTATTTTAAAAGGTCTTCATCGTCAATATCGTCCCAGAGTCTGACTTCACATAGATCACAAAAACAGTTGAGCTGCTTTCAACGTTCTTCTGCAGCGTCCCTCACGTTGTCAATGTACGCCCACTCCGCCACGGTTCGCGGTTGGGAGTTAGGGGTGTACCACTCCCATATTTGATGCAACTGCGACTTGCTGGTCATCTCCATCACCCCTTCGACATCATATTGTAAATATTTCCACCGTATGCCTGTTAGGTCGGGCAACTCCTCTTCATCGTCCTCCGATAATGATAACTTTCGTATATTGTCGAGATTGTATGTCTTCTCCACCTTCGCCTTTCTTGGTGCATTTGGTGTAACGAGCACCTTTGCTGATGTGCATGGAGAGGAGAACTCCAATGCGGCATTTGGTGTTGTTGGAGGACTTGTCATGTTGTCTTTGAAATGCTGACTTTGAATAATGATAACTTTAACATTTTTCTAATTCTTAAGTATCAACAAGCAACCAATCAGAATGAACAGCCAATGAATGATGAGCATGAAAGGATATAAGCAAAGTGACATCCGTGTCATTTCACTCTGTCTTTGAGACGTATAAGTGAAGTATTCTCTAGCGAATTCTGCTATTATTTGAGGTGTACAAGTGAATTCCAAATTTGAGACATATTAATTGAGTGAAGTCTCTATCTTATTGAAGCATCAACCTTAAACTTGATTTCATTGAAATGGTAAGTTGAAGATTTCCTCTCTCATCTCCCTCAAACGTGTGGTTCATAGCATCTTCCTCAATTTCAGGCATAAACTTCATCACCAACGCCCTCCCTTCTCGAGGAAAGTTTAGAGTTATTGAGTCAAGGTAGGTTGCAACAATACACTGAGGCTTGAACAGAGATGATAGAATGATTTCTCTTTCAGGTGATGTGAGTTCCAGCTCAGAACTGTCGCGACATGGTAACGAGTGGGAATGTGCTGACTGTGGGCACATCTTCACGAGGAAATGGGATCTCACCCGACACATCAAGCGAGGTGTTTGTCGACCTAAGCCGGCATCAATCTCCGGAGGTGGGGATGATTCTGTTAACGTCGTCTCCTTTTCTTGCGACTTGTGCGCTCAGTCTTTCGAGACACGTTTTGAACTATCTTCGCACAGACTTCAACATACACACACGAACGATAGCTACACCAACGGTACCTCCTCTATCCGACTCACTGAAGTGTCCATAAATAATTTAGTGAGGAACTACCAGATGGACTCCTCAGAAACCATTGCTAACTTTGAGGAATGGTTTCATCAAAATTCATCATTGATAGAAGCGCTCTTCAACAATTTAGACAATTTTAGGATGAAGGCGCTCATCTATCTTAAAATAAAATATGTAAAAATCGACCACCATACTGGACAAATAATAGAGAGGTTGGAGTTTCACATACCCTCCTCTCCTGCAACCGAGGTTGTAGACTATGAGTCTTGGATAAATTTTCACATCCAAGGATTAAAATTAAATATTGATAAATTTAACGAGCGCGATAGCGGTCTCATTTTTGACGGCATTGAGTCCGCCTTATTTAAAATCAGTTTATTAGGAAATCATAGTGGTCGAGGCTCCTTTAAACTTCCAAAAAATTTAAAAAACAAAACAGCAGTCATCAATGTCGATTGCGAATCGCAATGTTTTAAATATGCTGTCCTCTCCATTCTCCACTATAATGACATCAATGCGAATCGAAATCGTACATATAGCTATAGGCAGTGGGAGAATGAATTAAACTTCGATGACTGTAATAGTGACGATATGAAAATTAAAGATATAGAAAAATTTGAAAAATTGAACAACATTAAAATAGTTCTCCATGTTTGGGAAAAGGGATTGAAGGGTGTGCGCTACAACTCGCGTTCGAGTTGTTATGATCATGTTGTCAACCTTTTATTAGTAAGACAGGATGATAGTGAGGAATGGCACTACTGCGGCATTCCAAAAATCTCTCGCTTATACCACCACTTAAGAAATTCTACCTCATCAGAGATTTATTACTGTGACAGATGCATTCGGAACTTTAGGAGTAAAAACAAATTTGAAACTCATTATGAGTGGTGTAAGCGAGGTAAACTGCAAATGGAACGCATGCCCAAAGATAAGGAGTTTTCATATAGAGAGAATGGCGATGAACTAAGTCCTCTTCGTGTCATCTATGCTGACATCGAATGTTATATCGATGATAACATCCATCGACCAGCAGCCATTTCCTGCTATGAAGTATGGCATGACCATTTCCAAAATAGAAAAAATAAAATGCACGTCTGGCAAGGTGAGGATTGTATTTACCAATTCCTACAATTCCTCGAACAGGCTGTAAAATTTCAACAAAAGTATGATGGTGAACTCTATCGCAGATCATTGCATATGACAGCAGATGATCAAGCAAAATTTGATAGTTGCAACGTTTGCCCCAAATGTAGGAAAACATTTGACGATGATAAGATTAAGAAAGTGCGCGACCATGACCACATCACTGGTAAATTTAGAAACGCACTCTGTTCAAAATGTAATTTTTCGCTGAGGATGAAGCGGCGTACATTACCCGTCATTTTCCATAATTTCAAGGGCTACGACAGCCATATGATAATAAAAGGAGGTTTAGGTCAAATGAAAGAGTGGAAGCTTGATGTAATAGCACAAACGAGAGAGAAGTTTATGGCCATGACAGCAAAAGTGCCTGTCGATAAAACTAAAGAAAATAAGACGGTCTATTTTGATATAAAATTTTTAGATTCCTACCAATTTATGACTGCATCACTGGCCTCTCTCGTGCAAAATCTAAAGTCTCTTCCACTAACACAAAATCTTAAGAAACAATATCCAAATCTAACCGATGAAGTCATCACACGGAAAGGAGTCTTTCCATATGCATATTTTGATGCAATTAGTAAACTCGGCGAGACTTCTCTTCCGCCCATAGATAAATTTAAAAATGATTTGACCGGCGCAGAATGTAAGACCGAAGATTATGATCATGCACAAGATGCATGGATAAAATTTGACTGCCATACATTTGGTGAATATATGATTGCCTACCTTAAGTTAGATGTATTTTTGCTGGCTGATGTATTTCAGGAGTTTCGACGAGTGGCATTAGAAGAAGATAAGTTAGATCCCGTCCACTTTGTCAGTCTGCCAGCCATGTCATTTAAGTCTGCTTTTAAAATGACTGGTGAGACCATTCATCTCTTACAAGATCCAGAGATGTATAATTTATTTGAGCGAGGAATTCGCGGTGGTCTCACATTTGTAAATAAACATAGGTTAAAATCAAAAATAGTAGGTAATGACCAGACTCATCTGAAGTATTATGACCAAAATAATTTGTATGGTAGTTCATTATCCAAACCGCTACCTCACTCTGAGTTTAGCTGGTTAGATGATAGTGAAATTCAACATTTCTCCAACCCTTCCAACATACTAGCAATTCCAGATGAAGGTGATTGGGGATATTATTTTGAGATAGATCTAATCTATCCAAATAATATTAAACATAAAACCGTAGATTTTCCACTCGCACCCGAATCAGGTGAAGTGAGTAAAGATATGTTTTCCGACTTTATGAAACAATTTCATAAAGATTTAGAATCATGTGGACAACCCAAGTATAAGCCTTGCCGCAAACTTTTACTCACTCAATATGATAAGGAAAACTATCTAGTCCACTTTAGCATCTTAAAATTTTATTTAGAAATGGGCATGATTTTAAAAAGAGTTCACCGCATTATTAAATTTAGACAGAAAGCCTTCCTCAAACCCTACATAGATAGTAACAGTCAGAAACGTGCACTAGCCCAAAATAATTTTGAAAAAGATTTTTATAAATATAAGAACAACAGTCTATTTGGTAAGACGATGGAGGATGTTAGAAAGCGCGTAAACTACAAACTAGTTAATGATGATCAAAAGTATCACAAATTGATCTCATCACCTCTATTCATCGATAGAGACATAATCGATGAGGATCTTGTAGGTATTAAAATGATAAAATCTGAAGTTGAGTTGTGCAAACCCATCTATATTGGTCAAGCTGTTCTAGATTACTCCAAGCTTGAAATGTATCAACTCTTCTATAAAATACTAAAACCGTGTCCTCTCGTAAAAGAGGTTCGTTTGTTGGGTGGTGACACAGATAGTTTCTTTTTAGGTATTACCACTCAAAAAGATTTAAATTTTAATGAAGTAGGAAAATCTTTAGAAAGATATTTTGATACATCAAATTATCCTGCTAATCATCCACTATACTCCATCAAAAATAAGGCAAAACTTGGCTGCTTTAAGGATGAGACAGCAGGGAAGGAGATAGCTGAAATGATTCTCCTCCGCCCTAAAATGTATTCTATGAAATTAAAGGATAGTGATGATAGCATTAAGCGCGCTAAAGGCATATCAAGATCATTGGTCTCTAACATGAAACATAAGAATTTCAGGAAAGCCTATAGAAATAAAAATATAACGTTTGTCAATATGACAATCTTAAAATCTAAGTCGCATGAGATCAAAACTCATACTTTTAGGAAACGGGCGCTTTCAGCATGGGAGGATAAGAGGTGCTGGCTAGAACACAACATATCTCTTCCACATGGACATCCTGACACAAACATACCACCACCCAAAAGAATTAAACTCACACTACCACATTCAGGAGACGTCTTAGCATAATCATCCTTAACTTAGTATTTTGATGTTGATTTTCTGTAGATAAACATTGTTGTTTTATGTATCGCATGAGATTGTTTTTTCCTTGTGAATATGTGTCCACATCTGTACATTCCCCATGTGATGACTTTTCCACTGAAAGACATTTTTCCTATCCCTGTATATTTCCACCCTTCACGAAGTAAAAAGACTTTTTGTATATAACAATGTTTATTGAAGTGCGCTCATGTATATATTTTCAGTGGATGTTGTATAAAGTCTATTCCTTCACATTCATGTACATATTTCAATAAATGTTGTATAAAGACTTCACTTTGTTTTCCGAAACACTAACGTTATGAGGGATTTAGTATCTTTCACATGGATGCACTCTTGTAAACCATTGGTAATTTTGATAGCAATAGAGGGTATAGTTTGTTTGACGACGGGATGATAGAAAATAGATTCAAACATCTTCTCGACTATTCCATATGAAGCGTCTTTATCATGAATGAAATCACGTAAAATGTATTCTTTTTTCTCACCAACAGAAATAGGTAGAATCAAATCACTTTGAATGTAAAGGTGCTGTTCATGTTTATCAAGTGTCATTGGTGTTTCTATACCAATCGTATGCGCAGCAGCAAACACAGTTTGTAGCATTGAAAAACCAAAGAGTTTTTTCAAATTTTTACTCAATTGACATTGAATGTCATCACCCAGTCTCAGAACAACGCGTTGATTTTCAATTGAAAACGAAATGTGGTGTGTCTTTACATCATATTTACTTTTCATCACATGCTTCAACTTCTGTTGTATATAAGGATTTACTACATGAATGAAGCTTTCAACTGTATGATATAGACGCGGCATTATATTGATAGCAACTTTAGATTCTTCATAAGACTGGTAAATTTTCTTGATGCGATCGCCATAGATGTCCACCCACCATTCATCATTAACTGAATCAGCTTTAGTGTGATATTCATGAGAAGCATATACCACACCGCTTCCAATAATAGGTGTATAATGTCTTACAAAATGACGCAAGGTTGGAGAGAAATAAACTGTAAGTTTGTCATTATATTTCTGAATAACCAACTTATTTTTGTCCGCCATAATTTTCTCTCCATACTTCTTACCCACAGTCTCATTCCATCGTTTTACTAACTCAATAAGTGATAAAGGTTGAACACCACGCTTTTTCAAAATGATGCGTTCTTCGCATTCTACAACATCTTCATCAAATATTTTAAATCTATAATGAAATTTGTTGATTCGATTTGAATAAACTTTTCTAACATTTGCAGTAGCAATTGACGTTAGATGTAGTCCATGACCAAAACCGAGATGCGGATAGAATTCACTATCCAACCTCAGCGTAAGACCTTTAGTAAAAGAATGAAAGCGGAGGAACTGTCTCCCACTCCAATGATAGATAGTAAACTCATAAGCTTTCTGATTTTTATTCTTCATGATGGAAGTATTACCACTGTTGAATGCCTTAATAATTTTCTCATTCCCAAATGGCTCATAAGAATCTGATTTTATCTGAATCCATTCATAGTTCCACTTTCCATCTGATGTTAAATTGTATGGGAACTGAAATGCATTATTCATCGTTATTCCATCATGGGTGCGAGGAGTCAATATCATTTCTTCCAAATCATTCACATTCTGAATATTGCTATCATAGCAAATACTAGAAACGCCAACCTCCCATTCACCTTCTAAATGCAGTGGGCGATTTAATTCTTCTCGATAGTCTGATGGTTTATTTTTGGGAAATTTATTCATAGAAGCATTACTGGGCAAGTAGATTAGAAACGAGTCCTTATTTTCACTTTCCATATTATTCACATTGGAAAAATATATTAGCATACGTTTGCATTAACTCTTCATTCGGAAATGGAGTGTGATACTTGTCACAGCATCTTTATGAAAAGGAATCGACGCACCAGCATCGTCATAAATGGCAATATCAATTTGTGGGATGTAGTTTGATTTCAGCTTTGTATAATGCACTTTCTTGAAAGTATGCTCAGATAAAATACTGCAGCTCTTTGGCTGGTATGGTATCATTGCTAACAATGGAGCTTCAACATCTCCCACACGTACATCTTCACCAATATTGGAATATATCTGAAAATAGTTAATACGACGCGATAGCGACATGTCTGCGCTAGCTTTGGTTACAGTACCACTTTTAAAGATATTTTGGTCAAAACCCAAAATGTCCATTAGAGTTTTATCCATAATTAGTTCAATACCTTTTCCACTTATAGTGAGAGACAAAGTACCTTCTTTTTCAGAAAATGAAATATGTTGGTCATTAATCACTTCATTTAAATAATCTACAACCAATTTAACTGAAGTAATGATGCGAGGCATCAGCACTCTTGTTTCATGTAAGATACCACCGAAAGGCTCTACACACTTTCTGTATAAAGATACGCTCCATTCTGTATCAAATTGATTTGACCTTTCACATGGTAAATGTTGCATATTAAATTTTCCATGAACAGCTGCAGAATGATGTCGCAAGAACTGATGAAAATCTTTTGAACAAATTAATACTAGATCATCATCATTTAATTTACTTATTGCAATATGATTAGATGATTTAATATAAGTCAATGTTGCCACTTGTTTACCATCAACTCGAAGGAGATAATTAAATTTCTTCAATAATGTTTCAGGAGTCATGTTTGTCTTTCTTGGCTTAATCACAATCTTCTTCACCAACGTCTTCTCATTTTTTGGAATAAGATCTACATAATAAGCTTCCTCTCGATATATTAACTGTTTATGAGCACTTATGTGGTAATTAACGTTAAAATTATCATAGCTTGTCAAGGCGCTAGCGAGGTAACCTAAATCATTTCTTAAACTTGGACTTAAACCAACAATCCAATCTTTCTCAACTACATGATGTATATAAGTATAATCATCATTGTGTGGAGTAAATTGGGCAATATGTTTACACGCTTTATTCAAGAAATCATATATAAACTTTTTACATGATAAGAGATCTTTCTTTGGCCACTGTGGAATGTATACTCGGCAGCCCTTTTCACATTGGTAAGCAGCTGTACGTCTCATATTAATAGTCATCACCTCATGATCAAAAGTATAGACACAGTTGCTATAAACAAGTTGAGTGACACCCACTTCCCAATTCCCATTTAGCTGTTGTGCATGATCAATGGGAGTAGAAAAGAGTGCGGCTCGATTACTAGTAAATCTCTTTGTAGCCGCATTGCTAAGCAAAATATGATAAAACGACATTTTTATATTGCTAATCTGCAACTTTGCATAACATCATGAAGACTTGGATTTTGGACTCTCTACAATATATCAGAGTTGATCGTGATGGAAACGTACATTTCAAAAATTCTCATGGTCATACATCAAGAGGAATTACATTAACATGGCGACAATTTGTCAACCTCAATGATATCATGAGGGATTTGGAATATTTTGAAACATTAAGATTCATCTCCCTGGGTGATCAAGTTTGGCTTCAACATTACAGAAATGAAATTCAAATCTACCATTCTCATTCCGCAAACTGTTTCTCATTTCGCAAATACAATTGGGAGAAGTATAGAAGATACATACATCGCTCCATCATGACATTTATTCGTCGTGAGTTCATCGCCCTACTATGCAAATCTTAATCAGACATGACTATCACGCACCATGAGTTGGAAATTAGATTCCCTACAACGTATTGAAACGGATCATGATCGAAACGTCTATTTCAAAGATTCAACTGGAAATGTGAGAAGAGAGTTTGCTTTATCTTATCGCCATTTTCAATCTCTACATCATATCATGAAGGATTTAAAATACTTCTATATGAAAAGACATTCACGTATTGGAAATCGCATCTGGTTGCGCGTCAACAATCGGCGAATTCAACTCTATCATTCCCAACTTCATACTAACTTCACATTTCATCAAGGTAGTTGGGAAAAGTATAAAAGGAAGGTACATCGCTCAATTTACTCATTCTTTCATCATGAAGCGCCATCGCTACACCATCGTCAACATTCTCCGTCGCTTCAGACTCTACACCAAAATCGATCTCACAACATTACACCAACAGCTTCCAAACAGCAAGTATTACCCGGGCCGTCCTCAAATGTTAGTGGTGAAGATGAACAATTCACGGAATCTTCAACTCTTCCCAAATGGGACTGTACAGATTCTCGGCGCCCTTTCTCATTCATCGGCGCAGTCAATGCGCTTAGAGCTACAAAGACTACTACGTCGGATATGGAAGAGGGAGAGGTGTGTGATGTCGAATCTGACTGTGGACAATATGGTGATCTCTACTCAATTGAGTGACAGTCTATCATTTTTGAAGATTCGTACCAGCAGTTACAGTTTGTGTTATGAACCCGAACTTTTTCCTGCAGCTCTCATTAGTTGTTGGTTACCTGTGCATGTGGCAATCTTTCATAATAGTAAAGTGATCATTACTGGACTAAAATCTCATGTACAAGCAAATATGATCCTAGACTATCTCATTGAGTATGTACGTACCCAGCGGATTGTAAAATAAAAAACAATTTTTCCAACATGATGTTTTTATTTCAAATCATGATAGAACTTACAAATCATTTTTTCATTAGAGGATGGATTACATGAAAAGTTTTGAATAACAGATACAAATCGAGATACATGTAAACGTCTTAAGATGAAGTACAGTACAAAAGCACCACACGTTGATGAAAGTGGATGTTGTAGTATGCGTTCATTTCGCTGATATTGACGCGTATGTTTTCTCAACCACTACTGTGTTGGTATATTTGGAGGTTGAGCAAGAGAGTCAAATAGTTCACCACGTCGGTCTTCTCCAATAAAGATCGCTTTCCAATGCTCACCGCCTAAATTCTGTGAATGAGTGTTTAGCACAATATAGATGGGATAGTGATTTACTGCAGGTGGTAAGGTATCGAGTGAATAGACATTATCGAAAGCTTTCAACGTCGCTTCGTCTGCATTACGCTGCACTTTAGTCTTAATATCGTCAGCAGTCAACCAACTCATTAACGATTATACTGAAGAATCACGTCACGATACTTTGTAATTTCAATATTTGAATCGAAGACTGCATAAATTAATACATTGATCGTCTCAGGTAGTGTTCTTTTGAACGTTAAATCCAAACGAATATTATGAGGCACGTTCGCTTGACGATAGGGTGCACTAATATCGCTGTCAGCAGTCAAATCAAATGCATAAATAGTATATCCACTCTTAAACTCTTTCATAGTCAGTCCGTTGGTGTCATCCGTATTGTAAAAGCCAAAAACATCCATAAAATCAACATAACTGCGCATAAATTGATCTGAAGCAAAATCTGGTTTGTAGGGTGGACCAGGATGACTCACACCATTTACACGTAAAGCAATTTCACTTAACTGATTGTGTTTAAAATTGAAAGGATTCTTCTTTATATTACCATTAAATGCATCATTTTCAACCATTGCCACCATGAGGAGCTTCGGTGCTTCCGATGGAAAGAGGCCATCTTTCATGAAACTCTTTTGATCTTTCGGAATTGTAAAGGTGAGAAGCTTTGTATGCTGAATGGGGTAAATGGCATTTTGGCGGTTAAGGCCTTCAGCATGCCCTCTAATGACACTTGGATTCGGTACTACTCGACGAATGTAAAGTGCAATATCTTCCACACGAATTCTAAAATTGTCAACTTTAGCAAATGCATTCAGCGCAAATTCAGGCTTATTCAATGTCAGCTTGAGTCGCATGCTGGTATTACACAGTAAAAACTTTGACTGTCTAAAGAAGTCTAAATTCAGCGGACCATATAGCTGACATACTCTACTATCTTTAATCATAGCAGATCGCTTTACAAAGCCACTGTTTGTTTCAACATCAAATTTTCCTGCTTCATCTCTGTACCATCCCATGGCTTCCATATGACTTTTTTGTGCTGCTGGATGAAACTGTGATACATGATTGAAATATGATTTATAGGGATAATCGCTTTGACCACCTTCCACTTGCTGCTCTCCAATCGTTAGAGAAACATCACGAAGTAATGTAGTCAATGGTAAATTGTTCAGTCCAACTTTATGTGCATCGTCAATAGCAGTTCCATCTGCTTGCTGAATTCTAAACCTCAAATCAAGCATCGCATAACTCAAATCTATGTAGTCATCACTACCACCAGGAATAACAAATTCAATGGGGCCAGCATTCTCAGCTGTTCGAGGATGATAATCTACAATACTTGAACTAAGAATATCTGTCTGTATGGCTTGTTGATCGAACAAACAAAAACCGGAAGTTTTACACTCCATGATTAGAAGTTATAGCAGCGTCGTCGTTTAGCGCCTGATGAATGATTAGAGCCTCTGCGACGTTTGCGTGAATGCCTTTTGACTGAAGATCGCACCTTACCAGCTCCGCGATGTTTCCTCCTTCCTTTATTCATTCGTTTAGGTGATTTCTTTCCTTGAGTAACACCAGCAATGGTCTGCTTCAATGTTTTTAAACCGCGTTCCTTCCCACGATTCAACAAACTGCTCTTAAAACTTCTACCTCTGGAAAGATCACTAGCAACATCACCAGCAAAGCCAACGGCATTACTTAAAACATTTCGTTTTAAAGATCTACCGACATTGGATATGAGAGGTGCTACAACAGATTTCAGTGCACCAAGTATGCTACCTCCACGTTGGCGGCGAGCACCGATGTAAATTTGTCCTCCGCCACTTACATAGGAGGGTCGTGAATAAAATGAGGCAGTTGGATTCATAGCTCAAACCCTAAACATTGTTAGTTACAACTTTGCATGAATCACTGTCGATCACTTAGATGAAAGATGTCGGCACGACGCATCCAAGAGTTCATACTTGAAGGATAACCAGTCCATTTAACAAGACACCATTCTTCACCTTGCCGTTTTTTACATCGAATGATTTTCTCTACCAAATATGTTTCACTTTCAGTGACTACCTCAATCTCATCGCGGTAAAAGCTACCCTCAATTTCTTCATTATCGTAATCTTTCAACTTGTAGGTGGTCGGAGAGTCTTTTTGATTAATCCTTGATACTGTAAATACCTCCTCTGTCCAATTCGGAAGGTACCCTTTAGCAAAAACACTTTTCACTTTTGAGATACGAACTTTATCGCCAATTTTCACATCACTTTTCACATGAGTGCGTTTACGTTGGAATGATTCGCGCACTTTATCTACATTGTCAGCATTTACATCTACTGGTCTGAGTCCAATAGAACGATTGATAGAGTGATTGTAGGCATGGAGTGTATCTTGTAGAACCTTTGTCCAATTTTGTGTCAAGTTGGCAGTAAAATGTCGCCACAAGCGATTTTTTAATGTGCGATTAAAACGTTCAACGAGTGCAGCTTTATAAGCGCTCTTTACACTAAACAACTCAATGTCATGCCTCTCAAATAATCTTGTCACATGCTGATTTTCAAACTCTTTTCCTTGATCACTCTGAATTCTTTTTGGAATGCGACCTTCTCGAAAAATTGTTTGGAATGCTTTTGCTACTCCTTTCCCTTCTTTAGTTTTTAAAGGTTGAGCCCACGCATAACGCGAGAAAATATCAATGACGGTTAAAATAAAATTATTGCCCGAGTTATGTTTTGAAATGGAGGCAACATCGCACAAATCTGCTTGCCACTGTTCATCGATGTCATGAACAATATAATGGCGGGTGCGGTACTTCTTTTTCGCTTGTTTGTGGAGTGTATAGGTAGCCTGACCCTTTAACCATCGTTTCACTTGTGATTGTGGAAGACCACTCGCTTTTGATAATTTCTTGATAGATGCAAATCCTGCCGGATGTTTTACATCATAATAGATTGACTTCAAACGTTCAGTCGATGACGGCTGACTCTTTTTCCTCCTTCTCATCTTTTTTCTTTCTTGCCTTTCTACATTTACAACAACTGCAGCATTTAGCTTTAGCGGTTTTGCGATCGTGTTCACATTGCTTAGGGGTTTCATTATGAGAGCTGGCGCAGCAAGTGCAAGTGACAACGACATTCACCTCTGGCGGCTCATTACATGGCAAGCAACACATCTGCTTCATATTAATAGTCTGAGAACATGTATTTCCTAGGAGGAGCTGTTTTACGTTTTCCTTTTACCAGTTTTAGTGGCGATGTAGATCTACGTCGAGTTCTTCCTCTTGTTTGCTTAGTGAGTGTGGGAGGGGATGTAGCAGGTGACGTCTTAAACCAATTTGTTGGCATTTTCATCGCCTGAAGCATTGGAGTAGTAGCCACTGTTGAATCAAGTTCTTTCAATGTCTCATTATTTAAAGCAAATTTTGGCACATTATGCTTTTTCAATAGTTTAAGAAAGTATGACCAACCAGGTGGAACATAGCCCTGACGGCGCTTTCTACGTGTCGCATACTGAATCAAGTCTTCATAACGTGAAGCATCAATCACTTTATTTTCATCTGTAATGATTTCTCCTCTATCATTTACATTGAGATGGGGTTCAATACTGTTGAAAAGAGATATGGCATGTGCGCGAGATGCTAAAGGTGTAGCAGTCGATACAGAGTCACGCATCTTATTCTTCAAGTTTTTCAATTGCTCAACAGTTTCCGATTGTAATAATACAGCACGATGTGGATCTTTGATGTGAACATTTTGCTGATAATCTATTTCTTTCCTATACATTTGATTTGCAAGAGGTTGCTTTACTTGCTGCATGGCAGTCAATTGTACATATTCATCCTGAGGAATAACAATCATGCGAGAATAAGAACTCATAGTTTGTAGATAATCATGGGAGTTTTCAAAATATCACTTCGAAATCTAAATTCTTCCGGACACTCTTGCGTAAAGTCAATGAATAAGTAACCGTATGGTTTTTCAGTAGCTGCTTGAAAAATTTCAATTAAGGCTTTTGATCCTCTTGGTGCAACTTGTCGCGCTAAAATTTCAAATTGACTTTTATCTCGCGGATTCTTGAAAATAGCATAATAGTGTGTATTCAGGTTTCGTGTACGAGCTTCTTTTCCATCAGGAAACAAATTTTGTGTGATATAGATGATAAAGCACCTTTTATGATGTGCTGCGCGAGTGAACATATCTGTAACATCTTTTGAATTCTTACTTTCTTTTAATAAATCATCCAATACAACAACATCATTAGACTGAAGTTTATCCACTGCAATAATTCCTTCATGTCGAATAAAGTTGCGACTTTGCAATTCCTGAAACAGCGACGGTTGATAAATACCATAACACCAAATCACTCGATTGATAGGTTCCCTAAACAACTCCCTTCTTTTATCCAATAAATTCAGCGTGAAAACAGTTTTACCTGCATGAGATGGACCTGATACAGTCAGAACTTTATCGCATTGAAGTCTGAAATCCATTTTATTACTTTGAGACTCAACATTTGCATAATTAACGCTTAGAGCCAAAGATATTTCCCAATAGGTTGCCCACGGCAGGAGCTATCATTGGAAGTATTGCTGAAAGGAAACCGCCCTTTTGTGTTAGAGTTTTCCTCTTTCTTTGAAGGGCGACTTTAGGATTGGAGATGAAACGCAATTTTGTAGCATATCGCTTAAGTAACTTTCGTTGTTTTGGTGCTAATTTCTTCGTCCTCAACTTTCTCACATGAGAAATAATTTCACAAATGAATTTATCGTTAGCATGTCGTATAGCATTGTATCGCTGATTTGCTTTCATTCGTCGGAGAGCTTGAATGGCTGAAGAAAACTTTTGACTTTTACGTTTCGTCATTTTACGTTTCGCCATTTTCCGTGTTAGTCTTTGCTAAAACCTATCTTTACCACATTTGCATAGGTACTAACTATTGCGGCATAAGTGACACTCGAAATGAGCAATATCACAGTGGTTACATTGGCAAAGTTGAATGCAATTACGTATGAAACAGCGTTGACAAAAAGCATGCTTACATCTCTTGAAGATGCGCTTTTCATTTCCATCCTTTCGTTTACATACATCGCAACACATAGTTTCACCGTTACTGATATCTATAGCAAGTCTTTTTGAAGATATGAATTTGCTAGCCTTTTCTAAATAATAGACGCATGTACAGAAGGAATATACTTCGAGAGTGAGCAGACATAGCTCGAAAACCAGTTGTGCTACAATCAAGTACCACTGCATTTTCAATTTTTCTTTATGGAAAGTTGAATGTGAATATCTGAAATCGCTTCAATCACTAGACTGCTACCATGATGGTTAAATGCGTTAAGACGTTCAGCAATTTTTATCATATGTCTTTTAAAAAATTCTTCGGGGTGATCTACCACTTCCATTGAATAAGAAGCAAAATGGAAAGAGCGACTTTCCACCTCTTCCTTTCCAAAATGACTAAACTTAATTTTCGCAACTAATCGCGCCATGACAATGCTATCAGAGAATGTATTCATTAACTCTAGAAATAGAGTGCTAGCATCATCAACCACTGCTTCGATGTCAGTCTCATCTTTATGAAAATTTATCACATAATCTTGAACAGCTCCTTTTAAACTTTGCCTATGAAAATGTAATGTTCCGCAGTCGTTTGAGAAAGACATGATCGCCCTTTATCTTACCCATCCATTGCATGAAAACAACAACTCTTCTCATAGTAACATTTATTGAATAACGGTAACAAGCATGCATTATAAATCAATGGTTTGAAAGAGATAAAATAGATACAGCTGATAACTATCATACAGCGAGCAATGATAACCATACAGGACTTTGGCAGTGTTGAGGTAAGGAGGAAAGAAGCATTGGTTATGAACGTAGCTACTACAACGAACAGACAAAATAGGAACACACAAATCCTTAAAACGTTTCGTGACTTCATGATAATGTTGATTCACTCTACTATCCCAAGGCGGGAGCAAAATATCATCAATGATTAGATTGGGAAATACTTTCCTCTCCTTACCAGGATTATTACAAAAGATGCGTATAACATTGAAAGCAGCTAACCATCGTTTAAAGTCAATAAGAAGAGCACTCTCACAAGAAAAGCCATAGTCTTGCAAATATTTCAGATTAAGTCCATGAATGTGTTTTCTCGCCCATTGATCAACATTGGGATCGCAGTTGGCATGTTGATGATAGACACTAACAATCTGATATGTCCAATTGTTCATAGCAATAGCACTGAGCTCCTGTACAGGTTCACCCTCACAATCCATAAAAATGATGATAGAAGCCTAAAACGGAAATTTACACATCTAAGGAAGCGTTCTATAACATATTACAAAATGAAGAATTACATCGATGCTTTTCACGACAAAATACACAAATGATATGATGGCAACGAAGATGTAAAATGTATCTAATAAGACCACGTCTACGACACTCAAAGCACATAAGCGAATTGTCATAGGGTAGAGTTAGGAAAGGACTAGTAATTCTCCTTCTTTGATTTGCGTTTTGATGTAGCATTCTTCTCCGACTTGCGCTTCGTACCACTGCTGTTGAGGATTTGATCAATTATGTCATCTACGCTGGCTGGTTTTGGAATATATAGGATGGATTCCATATGCATGGAGAGAGAGGCTATTTTATTATCTTTGTGCTGACCATAATATAGTCCATTCACTTTGAAAAGGATATCCCAAGTACCTTCTCCGAGCTCGTCGCATGTGATGATTGTTGAATGATCTCCCTCCTTCTTATAGTAAGTACACCAATGTGATACCGGTAGGCAAATTTGATTACCATCCCAAATCTTTCTATAGGGAGTATCCTTGTCATCTCTCGCTTTCCACTCTTGAGCAAGAGGAGTAGGAATGTCCATATTTAATGTCACGTACTCCTCAATAATATCGAGTTGGCGGCGAATGTACGTACTCACGGGGATCAGTATGTAGTCCCCATACTGATTGCGCATTATCTTGACATCCGTGGAAGGGAGCATTCCCGTTTGGAGTACTACGCTATGATCGTCATAACGCAAGACTTGTTTAAATTTACGCTGTAGCGGTGTAGGATTATGTACCTTGGTTGTTTCTTCCACTGGCCTCAGTTGTAGATGATCTGATCGGAGCGAACCTTGTAACGTTTGACCGTCATTTTGTCCTACTAGTGCAGCAGATGGAGTAGATGCCTGAAAATGAAAAAAGATTGTATTAAGTTTACGTTCAAGGGAGGAGAGGGAGGGAAGTAGCGACTTACCATTTTAGTTGGATAATAGAATAGAGAGAGAAAATGTGCGTCCGTCACTCGTGTGATTCAACGATGGAATGATTCTCACTGTGGAAGGCTCGCTATTTATAAAGAAATGCTTGATTCTCATTGGATGATGATCCTCATTGGACAATAACATCAAGCTGATTCCAAAGCCGTCAGCGAAATTTGATGAAACAAACTTTGGTAAAGGTCCCAGGTCGAAATTCCACACTTTGGAAAATTTTTAATTTTTCCCATACAAAGTCACTCTGACACTTAGGATTTTTTCAGGTGAGCTCCGACCTAAAATCTTGTAACCGCTCTAACTTTTGAACGGCTGCTCCGATTGACTCGCAACGAAAAATGCGGTCGAGCAGTGTTTCATCCTCTTTCCAATGCAAGTCGAACGAACAAAATCCGTCCACTAGAACCAAAGTTAGAACAAAGGGGGGGGTCAGCGAAATTTGATGAAACAACCTTTGGTAAAGGTCCCAGGTCGAAATTCCACACTTTGGAAAATTTTTAATTTTTCCCATACAAAGTCACTCTGACACTTAGGATTTTTTCAGGTGAGCTCCGACCTAAAATCTTGTAACCGCTCTAACTTTTGAACGGCTGCTCCGATTGACTCGCAACGAAAAATGCGGTCGAGCAGTGTTTCATCCTCTTTCCAATGCAAGTCGAACGAACAAAATCCGTCCACTAGAACCAAAGTTAGAACAAAGGGGGGGGGTCAGCGAAATTTGATGAAACAACCTTTGGTAAAGGTCCCAGGTCGAAATTCCACACTTTGGAAAATTTTTAATTTTTCCCATACAAAGTCACTCTGACACTTAGGATTTTTTCAGGTGAGCTCCGACCTAAAATCTTAAATGGCGTCTCACATGTAAACGAAGACAGATAGGAACAAGCCGTTTGTTTCAGTGAATTTGTCTCACTCTTAGCTTTCAAATGACACCTCACTCGACAAAATCCGTCCACTAGAAGCCAAGATCGAAGCAAGCTGTCCAGAGGGGGGGGGGACGTCAGCGAAAAATTTTTATCTCCGATTGCTTTCAAATTCACCATACAGATGCAGAATTTCACGCTGAATCCGAATCTGGCCTCCGTTTTCACATCCGAGGCTGCGTTTGGACACTACACACCAAAACATCCCACAGTTTAACCAAGACAACCTAGACGGTCGCCCACGTCAACCTAGACGGTCGCCCAAGTCCACCAGGCGGTCGGACACAGACACCCAAGGCTCACACACTGACGGTCCAGAGGGGGGGGACGGCAGCGGAACCTCGCCGGCACATCACGACACTGGCGGACCAGAGGGGGGGGGACTCAGCCACGACGGCGGCCATCTTGCGCTATCTGGTGTTCGCCGTTTTCTTACTACTCCTGCCTCCTGATTGGCATATAGGACAGCATCGATCTTTACATTTTTGACTTTTCAATGGATTTGATTTTTGCAATTTTCTTTTTAAAGAAGTACCAGCTTTTTCCACAACTTTTATTTTTACTTTGCTTTTACGTATTTCACGTTCCATGATTTTTCTTAATTCCGAATTAGGTGATGATGACACAAATAATACTGAATCAACGTTCCCTTTTCTGAACCACTTTGACTTTTGATTTTGTTTGTTCTTCATTCTTTCATGTATTTTCCAGCTTCTTGGTCTATACATTGGTTGACTACCTGATTCGTCTTTCTTTACAATGTCGTCATATGCTTTTAATGCTGATTGAATCAATTCTACTCTGAATTTTTGAGAATAACCGGAAAATTGGATCCTTTTCATCATTTCAGATAAATGGGCTCCTGTTTGTTTCTACGGTAATAAAGGACTGCATTTAACATCACTCTCAATAGTTCTTGGGTCAAAACACTACGCTTTATTTTCATTGAATGTGAAGAATTCGCATGAATAACTAATTTTGATGATACTTCTTTAATATAAAATTCATGTAGAATCCTTGTTATTTCAAATTTTCTTCTATTAATATTAATCTTTTCAGTTACTGTCCAAACTTTTAAATCGAGTATTGCCACTTTTTTATCAATATGCTTAGAAGGGTAATCAATTGCAAATTGAATATTTTCATTTATGCTGTTTGCTATATTGAGGATCAATTCCATTGTTCGTTCGTCTTCTGTCTTCATTAAGCCTCTTTCAAATGTCACTTCATCATAGGTCAATGTATTGTTTATAAACGCACTACCACGTGGTGTAGGTACCGTTACGATGTTGATATCATCCACATATCTCTTATACATTTTGATATCAATTCCTAAATCACTTGCAATCTTCAAAAATGTTCTATCCCACCAAATCATGAAAATTTGAGCAATTACACCGGTGAGTTCTAATCCAATTGGACCTCCATTAATTTGCCTGCAATAAATTCCATTAAATTCATAAATATGATTTTTCATTACAACAGATAAACCAATACGGAGTGCTTCAATGAACATTATTTTCTTTTCTATATCTGTAGGTTGGGTATTTTCAGGAAACCATAATCTGAATCTTTTCTTTTCTTTCTTCTACTCCATTACTTGTCATAGTTGGATTTCGGCCTATGTTTTTCTTTCTTTTGGGACAAATTATCTTGGCCATGAAATGTGACTTGACTTTGATATTATTGTCACACCTTTAAATTTACCTTTTGTAAATGATACAGCTGAAGCGGCCAGACCGGCGAAATAATTATTCTGTTTAAATAACTTTCGATCATTTTTCTTATTCCGTTATAATCGCGCGTCGAATTGTTCTTTGGATAAATATATAATATAATAATTTCAATGATATGATTTCCAAACAATTCTTTGACAAGATTATTTATTTAACATGTCATTTGAATTTTATTCTTGACACAAAACAATCTTATCAATATCTTGGTGTACTAATACATGCAAGTCTTTTCTTGCATTTCACCAGTCTGACATCGTAAGTAGAAAACAATCATTTAATGGATTAACAGGTTAAGTTCATTAAAATTTCAAAAATCTGTTAGAGTTGGCTGTTTCTGATTGTGAATAGCTATTTATAGCACAAAGGTGAGTGTGTTGGACAATATAAATGGCACAATTAGAAAGCTCACATACCTTAGCAAGTTGTGCCGTGAAGTTCATGTGACTAGGAGCTATGTTTTTGAAGTGAAGAGACAGAATCGGCCATTCCATGCTGTCGATCCGCTTCAGAGTCTGGTATGAATAGGGTTAAAGTGAGGACAATTATCATAATGGCTATGTCACTAGCTGAGGAAGTACAATTTCTTTTAAAGCTGTTGAGTCATGGACGTGTTGAGTGAGAAATATAGTCCCAAATTTATTGTGCACTAGAAGAATCTCTTTGAAGGATATGTCATCAAACTTGAAAGATCTGCAAGCTGAAGCACAATTGATGTCTTGTGCTTTTGACAAGCTATTGCGCCTGAAAAACTGTGGTAAGTAAAACTTATTCAACCAAACTATCTTTCATTTAAGTCATTATTCACATTAAATAACTTCACTCCAAGAAATTATCCTTGACTAAAAGTAGAAAAACAGCTTTGAAATTATCTTTAAAACATTTACACACGATCAGCTTGAAGGGAAAGGACACGCGAAGACAGGTAGGATGAGTGGTAGCGATTAGCGGGCATCACAACAGATTCCGTCCAAGCAACAAATTCTGTGGGCACAAAGCAAGCGAGACAAGAAATCACAAGAGTAATGGATCGTGATAGGCCTGCATGCTTGATACATGTCAGGGTACAAAAGTAGAAACTTTCATTTCCCTTCAAGTATATTTACTTAGCTGAATACAAATTATAAAGCATCTAAAACGCTTCACACAAACCTTAAACTAAAAAGTGAATATTTCTACTCCCACTGTGTAGCTTTCATATACAGTAGAATTCGCATATATCGGCTTCGGCTATATCGGCGGTTTCTTTTTGTCCCGGCAAAATTTCCTATCTTTTCCATATAATCGAGTTCGCTTATATCGGCTTCGGCTATATCGGCGATTCGCCTATATCGGCGCATTTTCGCTGTCCCTGACAGAAAAAAATTCGTTTATAACGGCGGATTTCCTGGAAATCCTCAAGCGATGTGTTTTGCCTAGAAGAGTCACTAGAATGACAGTGTATGTGGACGCGGATGGTTGCAGATTCTGTTAGGACTATCCGATTCTAACTATTCTAGTGGCATGTGAAAATTTAGATCTTCTACAATTCATCTCGATCATGTTTGGGGGTTTGATCAAAATTGTAGAATCTAGCAGCCGAGGAAAGATAAGTAGGCTTGCCACTGTATCTCACTGATAATTCTCACATAATTAGTCTTTCATTCGACGTGATGATTGCATTGTTAACGTCTTCACCTACGATGCTATTGTCAGACCTGACTTAGTGACTGTTGCGTCATCAAAGGAGCACAAGCTACCGTCGAAAACATTGTTGAGTTCGATGCATGTCCTCTCTCTAGACAGAAAGCGGCTCGCCACCCCATCCATCTCTATGGTTTCGCCTGCACGTGACTCTTAGCAGCGTCTTGATTTATGCATACTCTTCTTTGTTTTGTGCTTCATATAGCAGGTAAGCATGTAGGCATGAAGAAGCTTCAATCTTCTTGATTCAAAAAGCATACTCAGTTTTTGACAAACACAGTGATATCCAGTTTGTGATACTTACGTTGCAAGCATCAGTTCAGAAAGGCACAATTTTTAGATATCTATTGATCACATAGACACAATTACATGTACATGTACTGCACATGTTGGACAATAAGTCAATATGTACATGTATTTCAGTATAGCAACGCAATAATTCATGAGTCAATACACGTATATACATTGTATGATGCATGGCATGATCTCAGAGCTCGTGTAGATTTCACAAAACTTCAAAATTCAGGGAGTTCGCATATATCGGCGGTTCGCGTATATCGACGGTTTTCGTCTGTCCCTTGAGGCGCCGATACATGCGAATTCTACTGTAGTATGATTTCCTTCTGATTATATGCCTGTATTTGTATTTTATATTATTATGAATTCATCATACATTTGAAAGTGAACAGTATCAATAAGCACATGGAAAATGTCAAGACAGCAAATATAATAATAATGCCTAAGCAGCTTCTAACAGGCGAGCTCATCTCTCTATATGACGATCAATGCATCACTATTGGAACATAGAATAAGAACGATAAATTTGTGCACTGAATGTTACCGATGACAAGTCACTTGCATGGAAATGAGGATACCACTCGAAATTTCGTCAAATTAAACAACCGACTGCCTAAACTTTCTTTCTTGAGAGAATTAACTATCTATATGGATTAAATGATCACAGCACATCTCTGACAATGGACATCGTCTGTGTTTAATTGAGAAAGTTCCCACACGATCTATAAACCGTTGGTGCGATCCATTTCGATGAAACTGCTTTTTGCACGAAATAATTCAGTCTATTCATTATTGTGCTTCAGCTTGTCTAGCGCCAACAATTCTGTAAGCTGACATTCAAACTGTATTCACTTAAAGGTGAAATTAATAATTTTATGTTACGGCAGATATGTCAAAAAATACTTGCAGTATTAGTGAAAATATAATATATCAATTATGTTTGCCAAAGATAAATTGAAATTTGCTAATATTGAAAGACGAACAAACAAAATACCCACATACATGCGAAATGTACGTGTACATGCGAAAATTGTAGCGAATGAAGGAAGACAAAGTCAAAAAGTATTTATTGAAAAGTTTCCGACATAAAGACTTCAAAAGCGTTGAGATGTTACACTTGAAAGACCCAATGGTTTCCCTGATTGAATCATAAGCCACAGATCCACCGGATTTTACATGAAAAAATCCGGTTGGATTTTTAGTGTAATCAATGATTTTGAGTGAAAGGTTCTATGTGATACGATTACTGCTGTTCAATTGAGCATAGTGCTGCTAATACAGGCAATATTGAGTCATTATATGATGCCAACAATTTAGCATAAAATTAATCACCCTTCGCAGAAATTCCCACCACAGGATCAGACTAGAATGTTAAATCAGATTTATCCTCGTGACCAAAGTCCGTTGTCCCTAACGAATGGTATTAATTTATGATAGCCCCTTGGACATCTGAAAATCTGATTCCCTTGGACAGGCAGATGATCGTGTAGCGTATCCGTCGCACAGATAGACAACATGTCTCTTTGACAACACTGTTATCAACGGCATCAATATCATCAAAGATAAATAAAAACTTTGGTACTTTCATTGCTTGTAATTTGTCTTTCACTCACCTTACTACGTTCGTTGTCAACAAAGCATTTTGAATGCTTTAATTTGTGAAAAGCATCACTAAGAATCTCAAAGATGCATGTGCTTCAGAAGCATCTATAGCAGTTACTTACATGCGATCTCATCTTGATTATTGTTCACTGGCGTCGTCGCCAATAAACATAATATCAAAATAAGTCGAACGTGTGCAAGACCGCTTTACAAGACATACTTTCTTTCAAGCATGTCAGATATATATATCAGTCGAGGCGACGTTGATACATGCAAAACTTCCCAGTTATCCACGGTTGAAAAAATATATGAGCATTCCGATATTTTGTTGCATTATAAAATGAAAAATAGTACACGTAGATAAATCGCTACTATTCTGCTTGGTTTATGGGTAAATAAATTAGGCATGCACAGCTGCTTATGACCAGGAAGAGTAAGTAACTATATATAAGGCATCTATCCCTACATACCTACATCCCCCCCCCAAGAACTATTGCATTCCATTTCGAAACATTGATCACTTTTGCGGAAACATGTAGAGCATAACGAGTAACACATGTTATAAAATGCGCTAGCGGAACGCTGAATGTGCATGCCAATTTATTGGGCCATGCTGAATGGTGATAACCAATCGATTTGAAATCTTTCCAAATATTTCATACATTTCCAGATGGATTTCAGATTTCTTTGAAATTCAATTGGAGAAATATGGAATCCATCTGGACAGGGCTGTGGAGCCGGAGCCGAGCCGGAGCCGATGGTTTTGGTCGGAGCCGGAGCCGGAGCCGATTTATCACAAAGCCTCCGGCTCCGGCTCCTATAGTTTGAGCTTTGATATAAATCTAGAATTTTGGAAGGTATTAATTGGCATCATAAAAAAATTAAATCATTTGAAATCTAAAGATATGTCTTTTAAGTATACCAATAATCTGTCCTCCATGATATCTTTCATTGCAGTTGCCGCCTTCTTTTGTATTATATGTATTATATTTACACACATGTGTAATATTTTTTTATTACATATGTTTCGTAAGACTAATTTCCATAGCTTTTAGTGACAACGTATTCTCCAAAATCCATTAATTTGAAGACTTGTTATATGCATGCTAACTAGATGATTGTAGATTCCTAGAGACAAGTCGCCAGTCATTTATGTACACATTTCCAGTTCAGTCAGCAAAGATGAGATAGCTACATTTCTTGCGCAATGTCTTAAATCTAATACGGTTACTATATAGGTTACCATCTGTCGGTGTGGCTACTGGCATCTGTGACAATGCCAATTTCCTTAGATTGTATTGTAGGCTCTTGTGCAGTCCCCCCACCTACATTTTTCAAAACAATCGATTATTCAATTTGATCAATTCTGATTGGAGGGATAACTCTTCACACTCACACGAATGACCTGACTACAGTCCTCGCATGGCTATAGCAATAAGCGACCCAGGCACTTCTAGTAGCGCCTTATTATTCTAAAGGTATCTCATTCACAATGAATTTCCTTTGACTTCAAAATTCAAAGGGTATATTTCAATGCGAAAAAACCCGAAGGCAAATTACAATGTTGACTTGCTGACGAAGTTTGCGACTATGACATCGCAATTACCCACGTAGATTTTTACAACAGCACGGAATGCTTCACTCAAACCGGTGATGCTGAAACGGACATCCAATGGTACTGCATCTTTTGACCAGAGAAAAAATGGGGTGGGGGAGGACTACACAAGAGCCGTATTGTGTAATAATATTTCCCCAAATGCCATAGACCTGTGGATTTCAAGAATATTCATTATTATTTTTTCCGTCTGTCAACACTTTATGCTGTTATCATGCTCACTAATATGAAAACAATACAAAAAGAATGAGACGCTCTTAATAAAGGCGCCTTTTGACCTCCCTTTTCTATTGTCTATGACATTAAACCGCACGCGCATTCAAATGCTAGCAAAGTAGATGGGATTTCTGCTCGGTGCTCGCAGTCAAATTTTTATTATGCATTGCACCCTGCAACGTGCTGTGTGATACTCCGAGTTCAGTTTCATCAGCCTTGGAGAAAAATATTGAAGCATTAAGAAACAGTGGTCGACGAAAAGGAGACCTCTGTAAGTTATTGGACATCGAAGACAAGCAATATGAATTATGCGATGAATTGGTACAGGCTAGAAAAATTGTATCTGCAATGCCGATATCACAGGTGTCCGTCGAAAGACTTTTTAGTTCCCTTAAACTTTTGCAGCCATCAAACAGGAGCTGCATGAAGCTAGATCTCATCGATTACAGTTGTTCATTAGAACCAATGAATAGTAGTACTGTTGAATGACATACATGTATAAGCCCTATCAGCAAGATTTAGATTTCAAGATTTTGAATTTTGATTATAAATAGTTGATTCGTATTCTATGTTTCTTGTTTTCATTTTATCAGCCCAACCATCATCAGAGGAATAGTGGTAATATGTTATACATAAATTGAATATAACAATATACATGAATCATTGATGAATTATTTAGTGCAACTTTACGCCATAATGAGAAATACGAAATTAACATAATGTAAGTTAAGCCTTAACTTATTAAATATGCTGCATAGAATTACAAAAATCGTCCTAAATTAGATATTTTTAATTTTTTTAAGTATAATTTTCAATTGTACATTTCTAGCCTACACTGCAATGAGTATCTAAATTACAGTTTCTTCAGATGATGAGTCGTGGGCTACCCACCGATCATAATATTCATGGACCAACAGACTTTTGGATAAAGGCAATAACAAATGGCAATAACAACCTAAGCTTGCCTATATACACTTTAATATTCAATAAAGCAATTGATATCTTTATTGATACGGTATATTTGGCTATATAGCCTATAACCTTTCCATGTTCGAGTAGATACAGGCCCTATAAGCTATTTAGAGGCATACGCTATCCATTTTCATGTTCAAGCTTTGTTAAAAAGCTTATACTACTATTTGGCCCCTGTGGCGGCTAATTAGGTGTATCATCATCATCACTCATGTGTCTTATTTAATGTAGCCTCGTAGTGGACTGGTTGCAGGCTAGGCCAATTTATATTTAGCCAGTGCGGGAGATCTTTATCTAATTTAACCAATCCAGGCTATAGCTTTATTTTATCTTTCAGAGATAGTCAATTCATGCAGAAGTATATGACATGTATGTTATTTATCATTATATTAGGCTATTATCATTTTTATTATTAACTTAAGTCGTTGCTTGTTAATGAAAACTAATTTGATGATTGTAGCAAGCCTCTAAATGCCACACCGTTATCCGAAAAACCCGTTCAACGGATCCAGGATAACCAGCATAGATAGAACCTGAATTTGAAGTCGGAGCCGGAGCCGAGCCGGAGCATTTCACATCAGTGTCGTGGAACCGGAGCCGATGAGATAACGCATCGGCTCCACAGCCCTGCATCTGGAAATGTCTGAAATTCATTTGGAAAGATCTGAAATCGATCCGGAAATAGCATAAATGGAAATGGAAAAGGTGTAGCAGATAACGCATCACTTGCAGACAAGCCCTCGATAAAGAAATGAATCAAACCATGAACTCGATGAAGTATACTGCGCAGAATTGCAAATTGTAAGTGTTAACCAGCCACAAAAAATAACCTCGTGATTTACATGGAAAGCGAAAATTCAAAAGTGATGTTTACGTTCTTTGTTTTCGCGACTATTATCATGGATAGTAAAGTTAAACATCTGTCCATGAATGATACATTTGAACGATTTGAACCATAGAAATGCTTTGAACATAGCACCTATGTCCACCTGTGAATCTACCCCTTAAATTTGCCACGAGAGTTTCGATCAAACTTTCGCTATGGAATCCACAAAGAATCCGCGACAATGGAAGCAATTTTGAGATGCGTATGTTCATTATTTTCATGCAACTATATAGTAAGAACGCGTAATCTATCCTTGCTGCTTAACATGATTTAGGAAAAGTTGTTTTGTGTAAACATTTTTCTCATGTGAAGGGACATCAATTAACTGGCCAGTTTGTTGTCTATAACCATGCCTAACACCACTCACAAGCCACCCTCCTTAAGTATTCATTGTGTCGTTTACCTGTTTCTTTTGATCAAACCGAGATCAGTAGCGTCCTTCAGAATTGCTATGACCGCGTGGATTCAAAAAAAATGTGAACCTGTAGCATTCTCAAACATTTCATGTTGATAGCTTTACTCAGTACTACATTCATAGATTACATTAGTTGATTTGACGGAGAATAGGGAGTGTATTTCAATCATGATTTCAATATTGTCAGTAGGAGGACACTCCATATTTGATGGAAATATCAGAAAGTAAAAACACTTTATCGCAAGCGCTTTCGACCGACATCGCCAGTCATTATCAAGCGACTGTTCGTTTATTGTTGGATCAATCAGATATAGACAGTTGTCATAGGGAACTTTCTGGACCAGATTCATTTACATTAAGACACATTACGAAATCCTAAACCAAAGAGGTTTAATAGGGAAACTAGAGCGGACAGAAAGGCCTTTTACAATAGAGACTGATGGCACCACGCAATTTAATGATAAAATTTCAGTTTAACAATAGACTTTTTCTATCGGTTTGTTTTACCGAAGATAAGTGGCTACTAACTAATTTATCAGTAGATCTAAATATTGAACTTTATGAGATGTTGTGAAGATCATCGAAACGAGAATTTATTATTCATTGCACAGCAATTTAAGTAATAATAATCAAGTCATCAAGCATTAAGGAGTAAAATTTGATTGTATGTAGTACTTTGAAGTATTTATTCAATTGCGATAGCGTGCAACAATTTGAAAGTGGACGCAATAATTGAAATTATTAGTCCGCGCTCGACCACACGACAAATCTTGATTAGTGAATTTTACTGCTCTTTTTCTTATTAGCTTTGAGGACATCATTAATTTTTTACATGTTATCCAGGCCAGTTACGTGAAGACAGTACACACTTATACCCTCGCCATGAATTGATCCATTTCGTGTTCAACTGGTTTGCAACAATGATGTAGTGTAGATCATATTGCATACTCAAATGGCTGCATTTGAAAATCGTTCTATCAGTTGAGACACCGAAACACTTGTCGAACACTCAAAAAGATTCCTCATTGACGCCAGATTGGTTTTGATCAAGAATAAAAAAAACAGAGAAGTACCGTTGTTGTAAAAGGCATGCCATTCCATAAATAACAAAGTCCCTCATTTGCTGTAAGCGCACCTCATATCACCTCGCTCTGTTGGAAATTTCCGCAATAATCGTACGATGAGATAAGTGGCTGATCCACATCTATTAAAGGAGTCTTATTGTCTCGGTTTACTGCAATGAGAAGCCATTCGATGAATAAGACTGCCAAACCTGCGCATGAACGCACGCGCGCGTGTGTTGGAACTGATGCATACCGGTTCCCTTAATGCTTGCAACGAGTTACTAACATATTGTTACACTTATCAGTGTGTGTTACCGGCGCGCGTCTGTTACCAGATGCGTGATGTGTGCGTGCCAGCGGTGTCGAAATTCATGCAGAGAAATTGCCATGACTTGGGCGTCTGTATCTGACAAGCCATGAATTTCGCCAACCATTTTGAGCTGTGTGCACCCGTAACAAAATTAAATGCAGTTTAGCTACTTAGCAGCACTGTACACATGACCGTGCTTTTCCGCTTTAAATCGTCATTCGAACATCATTATTCCGCGTTTGCATCAAAAGTGGTTAGCGCAGTCGAGTATTGAAACATCGGAATAAAAAAAACCGACAGAAATTTTTCCAGTAAATAGAAAAGCAACAAAGAAAAGTAACAGCCCATACATTTAGTATGATAATATCAATTATCAAGCGAATTTGATGAATTCGCCGGTACTTATGGGTTATTCACCCATGTTTTCAAATGTCTAAAATCCGTAAAAATGAATCAACTGTCTCAAAACTTCAGATACACGTATTTGAATATGTCCTACCCACATACAAAAAATATGCAGATTCGACAAGTACTTTTTGAATTAGAGACGATGACGTGAAGTGTAGCGATGTCAGCAGCTTGATCTGACTTTGTATGTTCGACGCATTACTGTTACTCGTGTGTGCATTGTTCTCTTTCCGTGTCCGTCTCATCCATTACTATTTGAAATCTTCCCACGACCACAACCCCACCACACATTTCTTAAATTAAGCACACCAATGGAAAGAATGTGGTCCGGATCATCATCACTTCTACTGCAACGTTGTCGCGACATGACTTTGTTGACCTAGTGCTATCTACTCAGATGATGAGGTCAAGCGAAGTTAGATCAAGCTGCTGACATCGCTACACTCCACGTACGTCATCGTCTCTAATTCAAAAAGTACTTTTCAGATTTGCATAAAATTCTGCATGTAGGTAGAAAATATACTCAAATACGTGTCTCTGAAGTTTTGTGATGATTGATTCATTTCTACGGATTGTAGACAAATTTGAAAACGTGGGGGGGAGGTAACCCACAAGTACCAATTCGCCTTACAGATAAATATCGATATTCATCGGAAAACAATAAGGTCGCATTTTCCCTTAGACGCTAACATGAGCTCATACCAGGAGGTTCCGTTTTGTAATCAGTTTATGGTCCGAAGTAGATTCATCTGTTGTTATTGTAATTTTGATATCGGTAAAAAGACACGAACGCATGAAGGAATATATTTTCATTACAAAAGATTAGGTACTTATGGGTTACCCCCCACGTTTTCAAATTTGTGTAAAATCCGTAGAAATGAATCAATCGTTACAAAACTTTAAGTGCACGTGAGTGAGGATATTTTCTATCGACATACCAAAACTTGTCCAAATTGGACAAGTTCTGAATTGGGGGCGATAACTTGAAGTGAAGCGTTGCTGCAGCTTGATCTGATTTCTCCTGACCTCATCGTCTGAGCAGAAAGCACTTAAAGTTAACGAAGTCATTTCCCGACAACTCCTGAAGTGATGATGACCAAGCCATATCCCTTACACTAACATTTTCAACTTAATAAAGGTGTGGCAAGGTAGTGGTCGTGGGAAGATTTCAAATAACAGTGGATGAAACAAAGAGGTGGAGAGAACAATGCACGCACGAGTAGCAATAATGCATCGAACAGACGAAGTCAAATCAAGCAGCAGACATCGCTACACTTCACGTCATCGTCTCTAATGCAACAAGTACTTGTCTGATCTGCGTGAAATTTTATATGTAGGTAGAAAATATGCTTAATTACGTGTACCTGAAGTTTGGTGGCGATTAATATATTTTTGCAGATGCTAGACAAATTTGAAAACCTGGGGGGGGGATAACCCATTAATACTAAAGATTATACACTTATGCGCGCATATGTCAAATTTAACTGTAGTAGTCAGAAAATTTATTCTCTCGATCACTATCCGTCATGTCATCATCTACAACGAAAATAAAATGACAACTCATGTTATACTAAAGTTGAGCATGCGAGAAATCTAGGTGAAGCATGGGTGGCAGGGCGATACAACAAAATATCAAGTTCTTTGGAAGTCTTCAGCCTTTTGGCCACTTTGTGTGACACGGTTTCTTTATTCACTCATAACTCGAATGCTTCTGTGTGCCGAACTTCACTTTACTTTGAGTATTGTCCAACAATTCATTTGCTTGTCTAACTCCGATCAAATCGCCTTTTTTAATGGCTTCCTGTCATACTCAATTTTTATCCCTTTCATGCAATAAGATTCTTCACTCGTCTAATGCCTCATGTTTCCTCTTTACAGATTTGACAGCTTCAAATATTGACGCCTCTTTCATGATAATCTGTCTTTATCAGCAGCGGTTGCTGATAAATGCACGGGTATACCATCAGACTCCACGTAGTATCCCATCTCTCCCCCCCCCATTTGCTAGGATTAAGCTAAATGTACCTTTTATAACTGAAGAAGATAACGGGCATGAGATAATGCATACGATCAAGCATCTGCCGTTTACAATCCAGTCATAAACAGTAATCACGTATCTAGTTTAACAAGCCTACAAACTCACGAAAACTAAACAGGATTTCCTTTTTGGAAACGAAGACACTGCAAGACGCATTAGCTCAATAGAAAACTTTGGCATGTCAAAGGCCGTAGAAAGATGCGTTCAAATAAGAAAAAACTTTTAACAAACCAATGACAAACATTTTAACAAACCATTTTAAGGAATCTTTCCAATAAAACCAATGACAGTTCCCACCGAGTAAGCGGACATCAGACAGAACTCCGCCTTTTGTCCCTATACAAAAATCCTCGCGATCCAGCAACGGATAGAAGAACATCGCAGCAGACTAAACAAATGTGAAGGATTTCATCAGGATTAACAGTTTGACTTAACGGGTTTTTGTGTAAATCACACGGATAAGATTTCGACAAATTTTTACATAACTGCTGTACTCAGGATGATACTAAACCGGAATCAAACTGAATAATACTACAAATGACCACAAATTTCACTCACTTGAATTTTTTTCCTGCTATACATGCCGTACACTCCAATAATCAACTAACTCCCAGATCATACTGTTAATATTGTAATCAGCATGACACAGGAATCCACTGACCATCGGTACAAAACGACTGAAATAAATACATCAATTAACAAATATATTTGAAAGATATGCCGACCCAGCCTCAAACAACGTAATTTTAAATCCAGTGGCTAGTTGCGCAACAGGACTCAAAACTTACGAATTTGAGGCAATGAACAATCTGAAAATGAAAAAATTACCAGAACTCACGTTAGGTTTTCCATGTCTCATCTTCTTTCAGAGAACAAAGTCGCAGAACTCATGAGAACTGAAAGAAATAAGACATCCACTATATAGGCACTTGCATTGAGATTATCATGGATAAACATCAGATGGGACCAGGGATCGCAATTCACCCAGGAAAATCTGGAAAAACCGGGGCTTGAATGCATAAATTTGAAATATTCACGTTAGACTAATTTAATAAAATAACGGAAAATTGCGATCCCTGGATGGGATGTTGAAAATAGAGGCGCATCGCATCATAACATTGCTACGCGTTAGCAAAATGAGTAATCAGAATTCAATATAGAATAGCTTCTATGTTGACATTGCTTTCAACCTCAAGAAGGCATATTCAAAATTCAGTAGATATTTCTAACTTCAAAACACAAAAATATCTCCATGAATTAATCAAACTCACATAATCTTTCTCCATTCCAACTTCAGAGATTCACCTCGCAATTTCCTAAGAAACACATAAAAACACCTGAAAGAAATGACACATCTATTGAAAATATTTGCGTTAGTCAACAAGAATGAAGTTTGAGCAGGTTACGAAACGCATTATCACCTCATTCTTCCACGTTATGACCTCAAACAATTTTGCTGATAAAAATGAGGCTATTGAAAGACAAATCAGGGAGTTATTTCAGGGATATTTTATTCTTTTATATTTCCTGATTCTAAGTGTCTTCTATTCCTAACCACAAATTGATTCAGTCTTTGGTAATGTAAAAGCTGATAAAATATATGATGACAAAACGATTACGGTATGTAAACGAACGTGTATTTTTAATTCATACATCGAAAGGTTAACAAAGAGTATTTACTAAGTATTTACGATTACAAGTATTAACTAATAGTCAACGGCAAATTTTCCGTTTGTTGGCACCTGCACGAGTTTCCAAATAAATGGCTTGGAATTTGTTTTTGCTATTAACATAAAGAAATTTGTTACTCACGTCTGAATCTCAAGTACCAAAATGAAGATGGAATATTATCCTCAACAGCGATACATACACCATTCATTCGTAGTTTCCATTCATGAAGAAAGTAAAAGCGGCTAACTGATGAAATCGGGAACTCAACTGCTAACCAGGAGGGCGTCTAACTACGAGGGCGTCGTTAAATTCGCATTCATGAATCAAGGGGCAATCTCCCTCTTACGTCAGCAATAAAGTTCAAATGATTAGAGGTCAAAATAAATTAGAATTAAGTCAAATTCTAAGAGAATATCATGAATGAATGATAACTATAACTCATTATATTTAATTGTTGAGGAAGAGCCAAGGTTTTAGTGATGTTTTACTTAAATTATGATGTAATTAATTTCGGTTGCTATTCGGCAACCATCATCAGATAGAAGGAATTTAACATAAACGCAAAAGTCATGAATTCAAATTTCACATTAACATAGGAAATAAGGGAGTAGACAAGAAATCTAGTAAAAAGTAAAAACTATGTTAACAAATTTCAGTAGGGAAAAGGAGGAATAGAAATATGCGACAGATAGTATTGGACTACATTTTACCAATAGCAATAGTAATTGCTCTGACTAGATAAATTACACCTTTTTGCATTCTATTTTTGAATAAGTGAATTCAATTTCTGCTGACTTTTTCCTATCCAAATGCCTATGCCTATGTTATGGCAAATTTCATAGATTTTAGTGCATTCATTTTCGTCATACTCATTTCCTATTTCTGATTAACATAAGATGACTATGTTTGCGCAAAGACATTTTATTCGAGAATGACAAAATTCATCCCTAAAATTGGGATGAAAATCTGAAAGTCAAGAAAAGTTTAATGGAAGATGATTTTCCGGATTTTACCTGTCTTTGCTATTTCATGGCCACTTAGCTGTCCTTGGATACTAGGACTTGCACGATCCCTCTCGACATAGCGTCGTACTGTAAATCCGCTTCAGACTGCGATAATGCCTTGTCAATTACAGTCGTAAATTCTTCTTCAAAGTGAAATTCAATGATTTCAGATAAAAAGTCAAATTATTGGTCTTCATTCCGCCTCCAATCATGCTGAATGAACAATTCCATGTATTGGTGATGTTGCTAAAGAAACACTTAGGCTTCTACGGTGCTCTCCTTCTACTATGCTTACAGCTGAATGTCCACGTGTTCGCCCAGTCATCTTGGAAGGCTAATGTCTGCATGTCACTGCATACAAGCCATAGTATAAAAGCTTTGCCTCCCTGTTTGATGCCCGGCTCCCTTCATTGGATAGGTGCGGATTGCGATAGAAGAGGTTGGATAACTGCTTGTTGATAACAAGCTTCCTCTCCAAGTCTGGACTTATGGCTAGGACGCAGACAGATGGACTTGGTGAAAACTCCTTCTGCACTTTCTCTTTGATCTCCAACAAGATGATAAACTTCTCTTCCACTCATCTCACCAATGCGGCTACCATCGATTCACTCACCTTTGTATAAGTACGTGCTTATCAGATGGTCGCTTTCAGTATTTCAAAAATTGGCTTTCATGCTTCTTGCATTTTGCCTATGAATGCAACTGATCTGCATGCTGCAAGAAGTCTGACACGGATTGTCAAGCTGCTATCAGATGATCTCGAGAAGTTTGCGCTATGCTCATGCACTTTCCAAGTCTGGTGTCCATAACATGTATCGCCACTCTGCTTGTTGATACAAGACATACGAGTGAGTATAATGCCAGACACACTCCCGGTTAGACGAAAGAGTGAGATGAAGGTGACAATATCCAGAAGCTCCACACGTAATCTTCCAGAATTTGAATCTCAGAATAACGATATTGAATGTACTATGAGTGCATCTTTGTTCTCTATGAATAACAGATTGAGAAGGAGTATCTAGAAATCGGACATGATAAATGAATGGATATCTAGCTCAGCAGAAATTGAATTCACTTATCTAGAAATAGAATGCAAAAAAGGTATAGTATTTGACATCATTCTAGTCAGATCAATTACTATTGCTATTGGTAAAATGTAGTCCAATACCATCTGTATCAAGACATCTTCAATCATCAACTATAACTCAGTGTGACTTGCGACGCATCAGAAAATGTAGCAACTAGCAAGATTACTCGATGCGCCCTTTAGGTCTTCGAAATTTATAACACGCGACAAGGGAACTCCATTCAGAATTCCTCAAGAACATTTAGAGCAATTTCACTGAAAATGCCATAATGCGCAAGTCGGCACAATAGAATGTCTTTGTGGTCGATATGGAGCATTCATTACCGATTGCGGTCGTTGCTTGAAAGCAACTTGAACCTCTATCAGGATTGTCCAAACTTTATACTGGCGCGGGCAGCATTTGGCAGGGAAATAAGGCCGCGGACTGCAGTTCACATTATTCAACTTTTTCACTATCTACGCCTATTAGATGCAAGTAAAACAAGTAAATTCCTAGTTACTAGTAGTAGTTACTGCACTTTGTAGGTCAGTTTCTTCGCGTCAACTGAGGCTAAGGCGCTCTAGATTTGATAGACTTTATTGTGGAAAATATTTGACTCACAAGGACAAATACTTCCAAACAGTGAGTGAAAGCGTAATCCAAAGCGGATCACTAATTGGGGTGGTGATCTTCAAAAAGAAGAGGCTAAAATCGAATGATTAGCAGAGTAGCCTTGCATAGGCAAAACTGATTAATTTATAAGCCACACAATTCATGTTGCAAAGCTTCATCTGCTTCTGATATAGCTATCGCTAGCGGAGCATTGAAGACATTGAAAATTTTCTCAATGTGCTGGAAGTCTTGGAATTGCTTGACGGAGTCTTAAATCAAGGTATAAAGGGCTTCACCAACTGCTGATACTATCGTCATGGAAAACAAAATCATCATTGTGACATTTAGGAGTTATGGCATCTATCCATTCCTTATCCGGATTTCATTTGCTCGAGGTTTTTTCTGTAATGCGCTGATCGACTCCAACTGCCACCTGAAGTTCAAAATCGAATCCGTGAGTTGATTCGATATACGACAGCGATTTTTCGACGAAACATTGGAGGGCAGTGAGAAGACTTATACGTGAGACTTATATAGTGAGAAGGCTTAACGGATAAATTGTACATACAGAAGTACCGGTACTTACAATATACAAACTCACCTGTCATAAGATTGTAATCAAGGTTCCGTTCACAAGCAGGCAACACCAACATCAAGCTTCGACAATTTTCATCCATACAATTAGATAACTTTGACGTATACAGACCACCCAGCCGATTCGAATCTAAAAAAGTGAAAAAAAGAATCCTAAACTTAGAAAAGCGAAAAAAAGCGAACCGAATTTTTTTACATCAAAACAATGTAGAAGTGTTATAAAGACATCATATGTCATCAACCCATGCACTACCACGAACACTACGAACCTGTGTAGATTGCAAATATTACTTGTACAAAAATGATAACTTGTCGGAGTACCACTTAGGAAGTATTTTACTTGCATCTTGCTAAACGATTCGCAAATACACCGGACCATATTTATACATAAAGCTAGCTTTTGTATTCTATTAATAATCAGATATATAAACAGCAATCAATTCAGATTGCTTCGATTTTAGACAAATAATGTAGATACCAAGATTGTTTCATAGGATTGTTGAAACATAGTGTTGAAAAAAAATCAAAAAAATACTGCTAGAAACTTCAGCAATGAAGACGATTTTATAATTTCTGTGATTAAGAAAATTTCTTTAGCTGTCATGCTTCCAACTGCTAAATTAGCCTGAAACTTTGAACATCTCTTCCAAGGCATATTGATATTTTCAAGTATTTATTCGATAGGTGTCTGTTAGCTTAAGTCATGCGAAATGGATCATATGACGAATTAAGGATCCTTATTAAGGTTCTACATCAATATGGCAATTATTTTATACAGTGATAGAATGTACACTAAAGGTTTCATCTGAAAATTTTTGTAGTTTTTTCAGAACTCGCAAGTCTAATATCATGCTAATAATATTGCTCAATGGGATGCATTTTTGTAAAGGAAGATAATGCTCATAACTAAGCTATATTATTGGAGCAAAATTGATATTTTATAAGATGGGCAAACGTTAATTTAGATGTAAAAGTGTCAACTTGTATATTTACAATCAATGAATTTGATAATACTCAACTATGCAGCCCCATAGTGATTAGATTATAAATATTTCAAAAATGGAATTTTACCAACAATAGACGGCTGCCAAAGAGAGAAAATTATGCTGTCAGTGACTTACATTCAAGTGGGTTCTTTACAGACCCTTTCCGTCAAGCTTTTGACTGTAAGTTGGCCTATTCCAGAAATCAAAACTGCTTGTTATGAAACATATATTAGTACTTTTTCAATCAAAACTTTACAGTGTAAATATACATCAATATTATAAATCTAAATTGATGAAAGCCGACGATAAATTATTATGTTGGACAAATCTTTGAAAATATTCCATAAAAAACTCACTATGCAGCCTACTTCAACGGCCTTCAAGATCATGCTCCATGCACGTCTACTAAAATCTGCAACCAAGTCTAAGCTTGGAATTGAATTGGAGACAGCCAATATTGAAAAACATTGACTTTATTCTTGTCTTCATTATTTTGTAATAAAGAACGAAAACGGAAATAAAATCAATGTCTCTCAATATTGGCTCTTTCCAATTCGATTCAAAACATGACAAATAGTCCAGACAATTTGTCTAAAACCAAGCCAAGCTCTGCGATGCAAGGTTCTCATTGTCTTGGATCGTTGACACCACTTTCTCTCGTTGAATTTTATGTGGGCATTCATATTTACTGGCGCATTTGCCAGAAGTCACGAGTTGTTGAAGCACACGAGATAAGTGGATACCTCATAGCTCATCACACAGCTCATACATTTATATAGCGGGTGAAGCATGACGTAATCAGTATGACTGCAGTAATGCAAACGGTTGTCAAATTAGTTACAAAATAGTGCATTAAGCCTACTGGTACATCTATTCTTCAATCTAAAACTCAAAGTTTCAGGTGGTTATACGACAATAGGCTACACATATCCGATCATATCAGCTTCATATTAATGTCTTTATCAGTAGATGCAAAATGATTATTATACACATCAACTTTTTGACTAGTTATACGTACTTCAAGAAAATTACAGTGAAAGTGGCAGTGCAATAAAAAATTCAACAGAAAATATTCCATTGTGTATATCATCTCAATTTCTTATGCCTATTTATCAACATTATGCAATGCACCTCACTCATTCGCACGAACTGAACCGCTTGTTTCACTAATCCAAAATCAGTCTTCTAAGAAAATTCGATAGTAGGCCTCGTGTGTCTATGGCAAGCCAGCATGGATTGATGTCTCGAATTCCTTGACTGATAAATTCAATGACATTCATTTGTATCATGTAAACCGCATGTACTTTCAGCATGCATCAATTCAGAATCGTGTAAAAGCTATAGCACCATGGCCTCAAAGTTACTGTAAAAATTGTGCAATTACCGGAACGCACTACGACAAGGCTTTGCCTTCCAGAATTGCTACATGACTTTTTTGGCTAATAAGGGCACATTTCCCAATGCCTATGTAATATAGTTATTACATAAGATTATGCGATCGTCAAGATATGCATTCAATTGTAAACAAATGGATGATAGCATGACTAAAGTAAAGGACAACATGACAAAAAGTCATGTTGCGTTGTCAACATGTAAAAAATGCCTGTACTACGAAACACTTTTTTCCTGCTCTACCAAAAAAGCGAAAAAAAACGAATGCCACTCGATAAAAGCGAAAATTCAGGCATATTTTCGAAAAAGCGAATGTCTGGGTGGTCTGCGCATAGTTCGTGCGTATGAAATGTAAACATGAAAATGATAATTGATGAATAGCCTACTAAAAGTGTGTAAGATCATAGCTTTCTAATGAAGAATTGTTATTTAGAAGAGTTCAGCATTTCAAATTCATAGAGGGGAAAACATTCATAGTCGGCAATTCATTTTGATCACAGTTAAGTATGAGGACATCATGAATGTGCATGCGTAAGACATCGTTGGTTTAATAGCAATTTGTAGTGGCAAGACTTTTACACGCGAAACGCGGTACCATTGGCAGACCTCACAGCAACTAAGCATGCAAAAAATAAGGGGATAAACTAGGTCTTGTAAAATGGGCAGAAACAGGACAGCGAAGCTGTTCTTCGAATAATTTGTTTGTTTCTGACTTCTTTCTTGAAGTTTTGCTGTTTTCTCGTAATGAACTGAAGTTTAAAAGAAATACTAAGATTTCATTGAATTTTAATCAAGGGGGAGCGGCGTCGCCATGCGCTTCTATAAGATTTCTGTATTCGATTAATGGCAAATAAATTTCGAATTCTTCAACCGAAGAAACAGCACTCAACTAGTATTTAAGGCAGGGAGAAGACAATTCATTAGCAAATATGTTAATATATTGCTTTCTAAGTTGAAATAATTACTGATAAATATTTACTAAAATATGCCTGACAGTCTAATCAAAAATATGTTTGACGAAAATAGGAAAATATAAAAACAATCTTAAAAAACTTTGCTTCTCAAAACGTACTGAAAAATTCAACAACCACAGAAAAAACCCTACCCCCACCCTTCTGTTTCATGACGTTCTTGGACGAATCCCGAGACCTATTAACGTTCATGCCAAATTTCCGGAAGAATCTCACCCATGAATGTGGTACACAGGGTGGCGGCCAGATTTCAAGCTTTAAATTTCCGGGCGATTCACGGGTTCTTTTACCGAATTTACACATCTTGACCAGATTTGCACTCCAATTACATCGCTCAAGAATTATCCGGACATTTCTTTAAGCTATTTCTATCACAACATTTGAAACATTTCCTATTTGAATTTTGCCACTAAATTTTGACGCGCTAGATAATGAACGATATTTGACTTCACCGCACTCAGTTATCAAAATTTTTGAATTCTGTGACCGCTGGTCCGTAAGTTTATAAACATGCGCTTTTCCTCATTAGCCTACACTCAATGAAGTCCTTGGGATCTGAATAATTTCATGTCGACAGAAAAGGTAATTTCCTGAACTTTCCAAAGATAAAAAATTCTTCATTTTCATCATCTGATTCATAAAATTCTAGAAAGTTGTATTTAGACGATTTATCAGACTGAAATGTTCAAACATGTTGAGTTGAAGTAACAAATGACAAGCAACAACCATGATAGAAAACCATGGTATCAAAATGTGCATGTTAATGCAATGGCACGATCCTATAAAGAAGTATCGACATGGGAAGCCAGGAAACTGCCACACTGGACGAAAACCGTAGACGCCACCTGTGCGGTTCTCGGGACGGAATTGAATAGGACCGACGTTTTCCCGCGTGTCGTAAAAGGCACTGTAAATGGCGAATCCAGGGCTGCCACTCTTATCAAAAATAAAAACCGGAAAGTCAAATTGGAATGGGCCCCCATAAAATGGGTAGCCGTGGGCCCCCTTAAAGTAAAAAAATTACGATCAATCGATATCTCACAATCCGATTAGTTTTGAAAGCGTTCAGGTAGAAGTTGGGTCTGCTGCAATAAAGAAAAGTAAGAAAAAAGAATAAAGACAAGAATAAATAAATAATAAGTAAGAATAAAGACAAGTAAATAAATGGCATAATATTGCTACTGATACTTTTTTAAACATCAGTTTTTACCAGGTTCACTAACATGCATTACTGGAAAAACTGCTATTTTCGAAAGAACTGCTTTTGAAGTCTAAACAGAATGTATTACTGAGACTCATCCCTCTCCCGTAACTCAAAACCGGCATGAATAATCAGCTTAACTGTTTCAAAAATAAACTTCATTTCGTTCAGAAATTTTACATTCAAAATTAGAAGGCATTATTCTCGTGCAGCTGTCATTTTCTATTAATCATGCCAAGACGTCACACGATACAAGATCCTGTCTTTCTTGAAACCACTGGGAATGGCTTGTCAACTGTTCGATGTTTGGAAGACTGACTCTGCAGAGCGGTCTGGTCACAACAAATACCCGAACAGAAAATCCATGGATCAACGCAGTCTAAAAGCTTGGACTGTCATTTCCTTATGAAGCGCAGCTGAGCCATTTTTCTTTCGAGAAACTGAAAATGAATGGTAAAAAATTCCTTTTCATGCTGTGTAAAGTGATAACGAATGTCACAGGATAGGAGCATCTTCAAGCAGGACGGAGTGCCAGCGCACTACTACCGACCGATCGAAAATTATTTAAACAATCATTTTCCTAAATCATGGATTGACCGTAATGACAGCCTATGGAATGGGTTCCGATATTACAGTTAATGCCTTGTGACTTTTTATTCGCTTGAACATGTTAAGGAAATGGTGCACTGGAGTCATCCTATTCTTTTGGATGAACTGGAAAACAAAATTTGCACCTTTTTCACCAGATTGACGAGCGATTGTGTGGAGACATGCTCTTACGCGGCTGACTGAAGAATTAGATTATGTTCGGGCAAATGCTGAGCAAGAAGAAAATAAATTGTCATAGTGTTACTAGTGTTAACAACTGCTTTCTTTTGAATCATAAAGAACTTGCAGTAAGTCATCATTGAGTCGCTAATTGCCATTTCAAAAAGCTTTGAAATGATCAGTGAGAGAATAGAGAATTTATAAGTAGGTGACGATAGGGTTCATTGTGAGATATCCTCTTATATTAACAGGGAAAAAATTATATCATAAACAAATATCTAAATAAAGCATCATCAGCCACGTTACACAAAAAAAGTAATCCATGTCACACAGCATGAATTGACGACTAAAACCTATCGCACATTACAGACACCATGCTAGTTAATATGACACTTAATCTGAAATTATACCCAGACCATGAAAGGAAAGAAGGAAGAGATGACAGAGAGATATTTGATTGAAGCCATTACGAGAAGTAGTGGACTAACTTTTCTGGAATTTTAGCCGTGCAGTCAGCATGCTTGAAGATAGTCAGTAACTCACATGCAGATAAATCTTCATCCGAACTACAGACATCTACAATTGATGAAATGCATGTAGTTGAAATCTCATTGTCTAGAGCTCGCTCTCAAAAATTCATGTTTGTAAACAGGAATGCAAATAGCACAAAGGTGAGCTGCCCAATTTCCAAGCACATCCAGGTACTGATGGTTTGCGCGGTGAGTTACTGATTCCTTACAATAGGGTACATTGCAACGATGACGGCTAAGAAGCCAAAAACGTTTGCAGTTCCGACTGAAAAGTGCTTTAGGTCCGGCAATGATTTAAATCAGCCTTCCTCTCATCTCTTGTATTTCAAACATAAGAAATGAAAAAACAATGACATATCTAAAAAAATAAACAAACTTGTGACAGCTACTTTATCAAACAAAGCTCAGAGGCCATGGCACAAGTAAACATAGCATCAATACGAAAGGAAATGTTGATCACTTAAGCAGTTGCTTGCAAGATTTCAATTTTCATTGGTGTCTTATCAGAAATTTAAACCACTTTTGCAACAGGTAATCGCTTATTCTTTCGTCAACCCCTTGTAGTCCCGAAACATTTGGTAGATCTCTCATACTTTTTATTTTTTCTAGCACGCCTCTTGAAAGGCGCATTTTGTAGGGAATCAAAGCAATCAAAACTCCATACGAACGTAGTACAAATTTTTCGTCAAGCATTCCCACCTAAAATTATTTCTTATTTCGGAATCTTGATTACTTGCGTTGAGTCCTGTTTCTTCATGATTGACGAAGGAATCAGTGACTTGCAATTGTAGAAGATCTTCTGATCAAGTGTCACGCGGATTTTTCGAAAGTACCTGCTTTGAAATTCATGATTGTTTAAAATTGAAGGGCCCCTTCACGAGCTGAATAGGCTCATTCACAATCTAAAAGGGTCCCCACACAATATCAAGAGGGCCCATCACGTTGTCAAAAGGTCACCTTACAATCTAAAAGAAACACTGACGATCTCAAGAGGGCCCCCTCTCGCTCTCAAAAGGGACCTTCCACAATCTGAAAGGGCCCCTTCACAATCTAAAAGGTCTTCATAGCGATCTCAAGAAGGCCCATACAATGCTGCTCTAAGCAAATTTCTGTTCCTTGGTAGAACATTTTCCCACTACTTAGTTTAGTTTAAAAAGCCGAATTCGGTTAAAACCGGAAGAGTGGCAGCCCTGGGCGAATCAAAGGAAAAGGACCTTCTACCGCTGCAGCTCTGGTGTTGGCTGTCTGATAACTTTTTTCTCTTTGCCCTTCATCGGTTGCTATATACGCTGATATTGCGGGGGATCCTGACAACCGAATCTCATGTTGGGATATGCATCAAGCTTTCAGAGCTTCATCCCTGTGGCATATTATGACTTCTCCCTTTCCAAAGTCCCACCTCAGCGATGGCCGCCGCCCCTCTTCGACGGTTGAGGGTTGGGGCGGACATCGGGGATGCTAACTACCCCGGTCAATGCTGTTCACCCTTGGCATGGCTAGCAACTCCACGGTGGTTATCAGTTCAAATAGACAATAGGTAAAAATTGCATGGAAAAAAATTATAAAAGTAAAATTCATCAGTTGATGAAATGAATTGCTTTTTGATCATTAGCGAGTACAAAAAATTAATCATTCTATCACTGTAATACAGATCTCATAAGTAGTTTCATGGCTACAAGCCACTGAATAAGGACCCTGATTAACTGTGCTTGTTTCAAAAAACATAAGCTAATCAGCTAAATGTGCGATTAAATGTGTAGGCCTACTTAAGTTTAATCAAAGAACTTTTATGGCTCTGATTACTTTCAAAACAATAGGCATAGTATAACCGGTAATGTCATCAAATTTTTAATAGGCCGTTGCTAATTCAGTATTCTTGAAAGATTTTATCTGACCGTCGATTAGAATTTCGGTTTTGTACTTTGTTAAGAAACACATGTGTGCGTATATCGCCGTTAAACACATGTATCCAGGTATTTAATGGTTGGGCCTTTTTGGCGCATATGGTATGAAGCTAGCAAAATGTGCTTGATTAGTTACTTAGAACGGTATACTATTGATATATTTCCCGCGTTTCTGGTATTGTCGGGATCCGCATTAGAGAGCAATATCTTTAACCGCTGGAAGAAGCTCTGGATGGTTCCATAAACTAGCGACCCCGACATTATGGAAGCGGTTGGGTCTATACATAAGCCTCAATTGATTAGGTTGGCCTTCTTGTCATGATTAACTATATGGCTTCCGAACTCATGAAATTCCAACGAAAAACTCTGATGCACTTTAATTTTATAGAAATAGTGGGCTTAAAAAAACAGCCCATATTAAAAACTGTTGAAATCCAAAGTGAAATTCTGCTCATTGAACTTAGTAGGTAAGTAGTCCACAAAACTGGAATTGCCGGGCTATTTAAGAGCCACCTACACTTGAATAAAATTTTCACTAAAATTTTTGGGGCGATTCCCGGGGACGCAAACAAAATTCCCGCACTTCGGACACAAAAACTCGGCGCCACCCTCGGTACAGTTATCTTTACTAGAGTAAGAGCCTGCTACTTAGGCCTACTCCTATGGCAGGCATCATGAGATGTTCTTAAATTGCAGTGAAATAGCAATTGATAAGAATAATCAGTTCTAAATAATCTGGGAGTTACGATCATGTCAAATATATTAACCAACTAGGGCAATTTTAGTAGGAGGCTATTCTCATCCCGCTCAAACATTGGTACGAAATGGACAAGGGTGGCCTTCCACTTATCTTTCCGTCCTAAGATTGGCATTCAAATTTGTAAAATTTACACTTCTAATTGTTAATAAAACAAGCAAGCTTCATGCACTTATCCACCACAACTACCGTAGATGGTGGTGCTCTAGAATTACAGTTTAGTGAATTTTCCGAGACTGATTTTCATCGGTTTATCGTAACTTTTTCGAGAATTTACCATCGGCTCGAAAAATATAATACGGTGAGTGAAATTTTTTTCCATGAATCCTAGAATTCGGACTTACAACTAATGTAGTTGTTGGCATGTTGTGCCGGGGTACAAGAAGTTTTGGCATCGAGGCCTGAAATGGGCAGATCCAAAAACCTGAAAATTGAATTTCTCTCGGTTGACTAGTGAAATGCATTCGAGAGGAGCGAAGGGTGATACGTTCGGAGGGTATTGTTAACACAGTCCAACACGAAAATTGTACAAAGAAACGAACTCGTAGGAGAGACGAGAAGAATACCGGGAATCCTGACTTGTAGAAAATCGTGCTCAGTAGAATCTATGTTCTCCTACGTTTGAACAAATTTCTGAAAGAATTTTGGAATGAAATTAAAATGATAAAAAAAGATCCATTGCAGTATTTTACGAGTGAGTAAATGCTCGATAGGATTTCACAAGAACCAACTGTTGTGCTCTAGAAATAGTATCGAAACATGTGAAACTGAGGATGCAAATCAATGTCTCGTTTAGGCGGTTGACTGGGCTATATTAGACCGTCTAAATTCATCACTTTTCGGAAGACAAGTGGGCTACATCCATCAACAGAAAGAAACTCATCACCATTCTACAGGATCCGTAATATGCTCAACTTGTATGTAAGCCTGTCGATAACTGCCTCTCAAGTATTTTCTATGAATGATTTATTTGTTTGATTTAAGAACAATCTGCTAAAACAATAAAACACCAAAAAAAAAATTTAAGGCCCACTATAATAATTTTTGAATCACGTCAAGAAATGAAAGGCAGTGATGGCTGCTACAACGGCTGAGTCGGGGTCCAATTTCGTTCTCGGTGAATATCACAGAGCGACTGAGAGGTTGGTATTGATCGCATCGATCACCAGTTGAAAAAGTAGAAAACATCTACACCCAAATTGTTCCTAACAAGAAATATCAACCACAGAACAAGATTTCTAGAAAAAATAAGAATTGATCACAAACAGGGTCTCCTTTTAGTTGTTTTGGAGTAGTTCAAAAACTATTAGGAAATATGCTTTTCCCACGAATGGGGTCGCAATATTTCTCTAAGGCTGAAGCGAGACAAAGATTAGAATCAGGACAAATGACTGTACATATTTCTTTAGACTACATTGAGTCAACTTGGAGTTCTTATAACAGCTGGGAAAACACGCGAAAGTGGGACAACAGACATGGTGTAGTGTTGTAAAAGCTCAGCCGGTGCAAAACCAAAACCAAAGTATCGGCCCAGCCGGTGTAATAGGGACCGCTGCCTCAAACTTACTACATCATCTAATCACCCAACACTTTAAAATTAACATTTTCAGCAATTACCCGTATGGACAATACCCCATAGGTTTGCGAAAGCACGTGGCTTTATTAAACAATTAAATCATAACATCCTAGAAAACCTGGTGTCAAAAAATATCTCTCGCACCGAAACCAACACAAGCAAAAACAGCCACAAACGTTCCAAATGATAAAACTAGGTTGATAATTCAGACTCGCCTGAACCAAAAAGAAATCGTGCCCTCGGCCCAAACCCAATGGAGAATACTGCAAAAATGCAATTAGACCCCCTGTTTTTAACTCAAAACTTGTGAACGATTTTTATAGTTCTGACTTGAACGGCAACTAATCATTTATGCACCACATTATTTCTCGCGCTATTTGTGAAAAGAAAAACTGCGAGATTGTGATTCGCGTGAAACCCATTCAGAGCAGTTTGCAAAAAAGCAGTATTGTTCCTATACTCGTAATGCTTTTTTGCCAGTCTAATTAGGCAACGAGAGAGGTGCCACGATAATTGAATTATGTCCAATCTAGCTCCATATAAACAAGTAGTGTTAAATATCTTTGTCCTAAACTAACAACACAAATACGTCAATGAGCATGTTACTCTTAAAATTCTGCAAGTAATGCACATCAAAGTAAAAACAAAGATAAGAAAGAAGACGCTAGCTAAAGAATAGAGTCATAAAAAGACCCCAGATCTATCTTGGTTCGGTTGTTGGAACGAAATGTTTAGTCCAAAGAGATTCCTTCGATCACTATTCTCCTCTTCCAGGAGCGTTCCCTGTCCACCACAGTCATGGAATCAATGTCGATCCTATGACCACTGTCCATCACATGCTTTGCTAGCTCGGATCGGTCGACGTCAAGCTCACGTATCATCCGTAAGTGTTCGGATTTTCTCTTGTCGATAGGCCTGGAAGATTCACCGATGTAGGAAAATCCACAATCGCGATGTCCACCCTCAATGCGATACACCGAGCCCAAACACAGGAAGGAACAAAGAATGTTAGCGTATGGATAGTGACAATAGCTCAAAAATAAGAAGAGAGTAAGTGGGCTAAGCATTAAGGTTAAGGTCGCTTGCGGACATAGCGGATTATCGGGATGATAATCGACGTCGTGCTTCTTGTAGTGTGTGATTTAGTTAGCACCGCCACACTCAGCACCGCCATCTTGAACAATGGAAATGTTACCCACTCAATTAAACCTAACAGATCCATGCATTTGGTGTGTGCCAGCATGTGCCACCCATTATTTTGAAAGAATTCCGCTTAGTTTAGGAGAAATCGCTGGTTGAAAGTTCGACATGGCGGTGATGTGAAGTTAGCACCGCCACTAAAATTTTTTTTCCAAAATACACAATCAAAACATACGAAACACGCACAACAGATAAAAGACCATCAAAAACATTGTGCCAGCAAGTTTCAGCACCTAACTCCCCGTACTTCCGGAGAAATCAGTCCCCGAAACCACAAAATGGCGGTGATGTGAAGTTAGCACCGCCACTGAAGTCTTTTTTCCAAAATACACAATCAAAACATACGAAACACGCACAACAGATAGAAGACCATCAAAAACATTGTGCCAGCAAGTTTCTTCTCCAAAGACGCCGTACTTGTGCAGAAATTAGCCCCCGAAAGCTCAATGCGCTGCCGGTAGGATGGTTGACAGTTGGCAACCGCCATCTTGAAAAATGCATGTTGTTTGTTGCCAGTCAAACCAACGATCAGGAATCGATCTAGATGGAGTGTGCCAGCATGTGCCACTCACTATTTTGAAAGATATGAGAGAAAAGATAAAATTTTTCCAGACAAATTAATTGTGTTATAAAACAAAGCCTTCGGACTGATGTTTTTCATAAACCTCGGATGGGCATTCATCCATCCTCATGATCTACTGGTTTACCTCAATTTTATAAGAAATCTGTTCCACTGTTGGGTTAGAAAACTAACTCTCATGGTTTGAACGATGTAGTTTTTGTTAATTCCTTTCCAAAAATATTGCGCAATTTGGAACGAAAGCATATAAGCAAATGTATTAGGGGGGATATCCCATATAATCCCTACTCTATGTTCGAAAGCACACCACAAATCCATTGAAGCATCATGCATTAATGTCTTCGATTGAAGCAGGTCTGAAACACGCTGGAAAATATGCCCTTCGACTCTCCTAATGCTAATTGTTTCAATTGTTCATCCAAGATCATCAAATGTGATAAAGATGTACGCCAACATCATGGACACTTATAATGATATGATTGATAGATATTGCCCAACATTGTTTTCTATCAATGTTTCAATTGACTTCAAGAAATTTCTGATGCACTGGCTGTGCAAGCTTACTCAAAATTGAAGGGATATTGAGACTCATTTACGTTCATCATGATTTAGATGGAAGTCACATAATCTATACCGAGGGCAATTTTTCATTATTTCATAAAACACATTCTATTTATCATTTGGTTTGAAATGTACAGGCCTGTAATTAATCGATGCCTGTGAATATATTTTCCACGGCAAACAAATTGAAATGTTTATTTCGATTATTGATCATAATGGTAAGCGAAAATCTGAACATTCATGGGACGGCGTTAGTCCTAAAAATGAAAAATTCAAAACTATTACCAATGGCTTTGCCGTTGGAGTCGCGAACCTGTCCTTCCATGAGGGGAAACTAAAACAAATTGCAGCTATTCCATCACTGGCCTTTAAGAAGAAAGTAAGTCTTCTAGCTATTTCGTTTGCATTACACTCGTCACAAATATGCCTTCCCTGTCTTACCAGAGTTTTGAACAAACTAACAGGTTCAGCTTTTCTGTTAACAGTTCAGGCACCTGACGGTATTAACCTGTCCAGATATTTCCGTATTCGCTTTGACATCTGTATAGCCAGCGTAAGCAAGACAGTTTGATGTTCAAGAGGAAAATTTTACAATACCTCATTGAGTGGTCCCAATTTTGGAAAAAACATTCAGGGGCGATTGCCAACTTCACATCACCGCCA
>CAJQUW010013542.1:0-223701 GCA_907163375.1 Prostheceraeus crozeri | reverse complement strand
CTCTAATGCGACCATTGTGAAAATCCAAAGTGAAACGGGATTCATCCGTCCACATCACTTGACGCCATTCCTCTGTGCTCCACGACAGATGCTGCTCACACCATTCCACACGCTTTCGCTTGTGTTCGAGACATGCGGAGAAAAAAATTGGCAGTGAAACAATGTCATTGTGTGAAATTCTCGCATTACTTACTTAGAGGAATTCTTACAGCAGGTCGGTATGACCTCAGGCCCGCTTCTGCTAGACGGCGATATGCTGTCCGTATACCAGTCGAGGAACACTCTTAAAGCGATTGCGCTTTGCTGAGATAACCAACTTCCTATCGGTAGCATTGTTTGTCAATCTCGGTCTCCCTGATCCTTTCCTTCTTTTAACATTTCCATTATTGTTCCATCGACTCCACCACCTGCTCACAGTGGAGTGTGACACATCCAACTTCCGTCCAACAAACCTACAACTCTTTCCACATCGTAGCATTCCAAAAGCCATTCCTTTTACAAACTCTGATTGCGACATTTTTGCTTCAAAATTTAGTCAGAAAGAATTGCTTGATAGTGATAAAAGGTCGAATTTGAAATGCATCAACTATGCCAAAGATATCGACAATGAACAGCTGCTTTATATTAGCATGACAAATTTGATGCATAGACATCCTGGTCAGTGCAGTATGAAATAAAAGTCGTCCACTTCCATTGAGATTTTCTACATCAAGTGGATCGTTTTTAATGTCATAGAGTATAATTAATGATTCTTTGTTCATGATATGATCCACTTCCCATGACTTTAGTCGGCAGGCCCCTATCTAATAAATACTTGAAAAAATCAATATGCCTTAGAATATTCAGATAAAGGAGATGACAGAGGTCAAAGTCCAAGGCTAATTTAATTGGAAGCATGGCAGTTTGAGAAATTTCCTTAGCCAAATTAAAAATTATACATGTATGATCATCTTCATTCTGCTGAATTTTCCTGCAATAATTTTGTTGATTTTTCAGCACTATTTTTCAACTATCCTATGAAACAATCTTGTAATCTACATTATTTGTCAAAAATTGAAGCAATCTAAATCGATTGCTGGTCATATGTCTGATCATTAACATGGTGCACTTGCGAATCGTTTAACAAGAAGCAAGAAAAATGCCTCCTAGGAGGTACTTCGTGAAGTTATCATTTCTGTACCTGCAAATAATATTCGCATTCTACACAGGTTCGCAGTATTCGTGGTAGTGTATGGTTTGATGGTCATTATAATATCTATATCGGTATAACGCTATTATCATATTATGTCGTTATAACGCCATTCTACATTACTTGATGTAAAAATTATGAGTTCGCTTTCCTAAGTTAAAGATTCGTTTTTCTCGCTTTTTTTAAATTCGAATCGGCTGGACGTGGTCTGCTTCATTGGTTTGGGAATTTCGGCGTTCACCACTTTTGACGGATAACCAACACGTTGATTGATTTTCTGCTTTGGTAAAATAGTTTGGCGAGCAATTCTTCAAATGGTGCATTGATAGCGCTTGTTTGGAGCACGAGGTCCGAGTGAAGAATAATCAAATGTATCAATTGCAGTTGAGAGATCGCCTTTCGAATAGTGAGTGATAACAGAAGGGCAGGTACCACACAATGAAGTCGGAAGTCATGCGTCGTCAAAATCATATCAATTTGTAACATAGTGTTAAATAGTATCATGTTGCCCAGAAATTATTTGTCTCATTTTTTTCGCTTTTTTAAACATATTAAACACACTCTTTATGAGTTCTTGCAGATGTCTTTTTATGAAGCAAAGAAAGTGCCATTGCAGCAGCACTGAATATAAATAATCACTAAAGATCACAAAAGAGAATGAAATGCGAGAATCCGTAACAGAAAGATATTTGCATAACCCAACTGACAATTATTTGAATTCAATATCACAAATCAAAGCATTTATATTCTATCGAGAATTGGAGGTTTGTGTCATTAAATCGATTATAGCATATATATCTAAACTCTAATCGATTTAATTCAAATGACAAGCATCGTTTAAAGTTAGACAACTATATCGCTGACTCGATTGTTGTGCTCATGTTTCGTGCAACAACTTTACATTGGTATCAGATGCAAAGGTAGTGAATATTATATAGAGTCAGCCTATTGAAAAACTTGACATCATTGATATCTATGCATAGATATTTCGATATTCAAGCTGCTCCTCATATATGAAGAGTAGCTTGAATATCTAAGTATAAATTGACATTTAACACTCTATCACTAGTGATTGTGTGCGAAACTGACTGGAAAAGAAATCCAGCGTTTATACCCAGTTTATACCCAGTTTAGTGTAATTAAGATCATATCTGTGTCTAAGTGCTAAAAAAATTATGAGTAGTATGTAAGGGACATATTTATAATCATGAGGTATATATACTACTGGGATTGCCTTGAAACTACGTTCATCTGCAAAATCAACATGTGTGGCGTCGCGTGCTCCCAGACCGTTGGCCTTCGCTCGGAATTGGAATACTACTTCTCTATCAGACATTTTTTTGTTACAAAACTTTTCATAAAAGATGAATTTTTAATAACAATTTCCCGAACAGTTTTTGAGGCCACGTGAATGTGCACATGAGAAGTTATTGCTCATATCGCTCTACCGCCTTACTCAAGGACCTGAGAGTACTATATCCTCTCTCTGTCCAGACCACATTTTCGCGAGAAAAAAGGAGGCAAGGCCATCAGTTTCTCCGGCCGATCAGCCACTCACATGTTTGAAATTGTGATGCATTAAAATGTCTTGTGTATTATTTCTTTCTCTGTGAGTGCTTTCAATTTTTATATCAGGTGTTGGCCTACCTTGCTTGACGCAGGGATCCGGTGGATCCTGTTGTAAATATCCGGATCCAGCGAAGAGCGTTTATGATGAGATGTTGATGGTCATTAATGCTGTGGAAAATCCTATTTAGCGTTTATCCTATATTATCCTATATTAACGATAGAAGTTATAAAAGTTGTAAAACAAGTTATACAAATTATAAAACAAACATCAAACTTGTTTTTCTCGTTACTCACCTAGAGTTGGGTGTAGCATCCAAGACTGCGGATATAAATCTTAATAGAAATGTTTTATCCAAGAATATCTGTAGGTCGGTATTGAATGACCATATGTTAATGTGCAAAAAAATGACGTAACTTTTTCATGCTTTGTTCATTCTAATGGTCATGCTACCGTTGTAGACTTCTGACCACTGCGCCTGCTTTACTAATCCACTTGGACACCCATGACTTTCAAAGCTAATAACATAAAAAAGATCCATTGTGCTTCTCCAAACATATGATATTGATCCGACTACCTTATACTTACAATGAGCAATGGCTGTAATTATTAATAAGTCTATAATAGTTGGGCATGCGCATATTAGTTAAATAAACACAAATAAAAGCTTTATTTTAAGTCTTTACTTTATTTTAATTAAATACACTTGTTTATCGTTGTTGAAATTGCTTCTTTGATTGACAATCATAGTAAATATAAACTTGATTAATTCAGAAATTCAGTTACAGCTATCATGTCTTAAGAAAGAGTAAACATTTCTCCATGCTCAGTCTCAGATTGTATTGCCGATATTTTAGATAATTGTAATCATCCATTGATATTTAGTAATGATATTTTGTAAAAAAGGTAATAACAACTGAGAACCAGAGTGATAGCTGAAGTTGGCGATAGCAAAATCCTAGGATTTCAATATCACCTAATTAGTATGTTTTTATGCATTATGAAACGCATAACCAAAAGTTAATCTCAGGAACCAGACTATTCAATGCTTCATGATAATGAAAATGAATTAGCTACATGCAGTTGTATCACTTTTGATCGTAGGATCCGGGGGGTTGCAAAAACCCGGGTATTTGCAATTCCTGGTTTGACGACTGTCATCTTTTCAGTATATTCCCTTCGGACGAAAGGCGTGGTTATGATCTCATCTGCAGTACTAAACATAGCGTCACATTAATCACGCAAAAACAAATTATGGAATTCTACCGAATCTGGGTGTTCGAGTCAGATGCATTACTCTGCATTCATTGGAGAACGTTCATCATCTGATTGCAGTCTTGTCTGAACGTCAGCCATCTGCTACTGTTGACGTAGTGGCCTCCCTCACATGAAGTGAAGCCAGGAACAATTGGGTTGCGCTTCCCTTACTATATTTAGACACCGCGCCTCGATCAAGAATTGCGTAGAATTTCATTGCAAAAATTGGAGAAGGCAAAGCACTATGTCTGTCGGGAAAGCCAATATTGGCGCGGACGCGTGCGATTACTGCCTCACACGCACACAACTCACTAATTTCGTTATGTCTGAACATCAATGTTCCGTCTGAACGCACGAGCTGAACAGCTGTGATTCGAGCACCCGCTGCAAAACTGTTCAATCTGAGGTTGAGCGTCTGATTTTGAGACGGAAATCTGTGCACAGCTATCACGAGAATCTATCGAATTTAAATGAAATCTCATGAATGATGACACTTTTCATTTTTATATAAATGTTGGTAAATTATTTTTGAGTATGCGCCGATGGCCTCGCAGGTACGGAGAAGACGCCACTGATCAACATCGAAAACCCATAACTTGACTCTGGAAACAGCGTCTAATGAAAGCTTATATGCAATTTTTGAAAAATATTCACCAATTCTAAAAAATCAATTCTTTCAAAATCGACTCGATAGAAAATGTTCATTTTGGTCTTAAATAACAATGATAACTATACAAAATAATAATCTGCAAACAGATTTCATGGGGAATTTTTTTGCACTTAATTTTGACGAACTGTGACTTGTTCTACAATTGAGCGCATCGAGCTATGAAGGCTCTACATTAGTTCTACAGCGAGGTAAACGAAGATGACCTGAATAGTGCATTTATTGAGGACACAAATAATGGAAAAGATTCGATTGGTTCATTATTAACGACGAATAATGGCGAATTGTATTCAAGGACCCTGGGAATGCTAGGCAGAGTTCTTCAATGAGCAATTCCATGCGACTGTCAACATTGAAGTCAAAAAATTTAATTGTCGGATATTGATTATAAACACACTTTTTCATATCAAAATTTCCCCAAAAGTCCGAATCTGATGTTGCATTTTACGTTTGAAGTCGATTTATAGCTAAATTTTCATAATTTTCCTCAAAATTCATTTTTTTGGAATTTACATTATTTTTCACGTGAATTTCATCATGATCTTTTAGCACAAGTGAGTTAATTTTTTTTGTTTTCAACATCAATACTAAAAAAATCAGGTCAAGAATAATAAAAAGTATGTATAGATTTATTCAATCTTTAATTTTTGCTGAGAAATTGTACATTGTATAACACATGTAAAAGTGTAGCGCTTTTACGTTTTAAAATTTTAAAATTTTTTTTTACTTTTTAAAATTACGCTTCAGAGTGATTTTTATCATTGTAAACAGCCATCCAACGTCTCAAGAGGAACCTCGCGAGTACCGCGACACAAGCTTTGATAAATTTCAAATCATATCGTGTGTATCTGACATCAATTTATCTAAAAGTATAACTGGTCGTTTTTATGAGAACAACGCTATATTGCACGTAAACACTAAATTCCAATGACGTATTTTGTAGTACAGCATATTGAATAGGTTGGTATCAATTTAGCGGATAAAATGAATATAAGATATCTATATGGTTGATGTAGATGCTCCGAAGCTAGTGTTTGCATGTTTCATTTGCTTTGCTATTCTTCATAAGTGAATCAATAATAAATTAAAGTCCGTTGTAACAAAGTTGCACGATTTGCTTTGAAAACTGAGTAGTGGCTACTTCTGAGAAAAAGTCTGCGAATTGAAAGATTTCATCGAGACCATTATACTATTAAGCAAATTAGAAATCATATTAGTATCCTAGTTGTTGGAAATAAGTTCGTGGATTGCCCTAGCAGTGGCATGTTCTGCATAGTTGAAGTCACGGAGTCAAGTCAAAATAGTCCTCTTCGACATGGTCTTTAATGCTTTTGATAAAAATGTTCCAGAAAAAGTCTCGAGATAAAATGCAAATAACAGAAACGTCCTCAGCAACATCTGAAACCTACGCTTCTGTTGAATTTTAAGCGGAAAATTAACAATCTCTGAGTTTGAAACCAGGTATAAGTAGGCCTACTTCCACTAGCAGTCAGAGGCTACTTGTTTTCCGAATGAAAATTTTAACGCTGAGACCAGCTGTTATTCATATTTTTTTAGCCTTACCCTGGGACAGATTTATTGAAGCCGAATTTTAGGACCATTTCGTGAAAATAGCATTTTGACAAGGAGCCAAAGTCACACTTTACCTTCAGACAGCTATCTCATTTGTCATGCGAACATGATACTCAAACTGAGTGGGTAATTCTGCAGGTGTCCATGGAAAACTTAAGCTGTCCAAATCATGATTTAAAATGTATGTGTTCTCTTTATGCTTGAACTGTAATCCACGCTGCTGTACTATCAGCCGCATGTCAAGTCATTTCTCCTACAGAAGCGAGTTGAAAGCTTGAGTTATAAACAGACCATCCTGCAGACAGGAGTCTTCGGGAAATCATAACTGTCTGAAGGAATGTTTCATCCATAAAAATGTAGTTTGAATGTAGGACGGCATCGGTGTTAAATCGTTGGATGGTGGACACACGTTGTTTCGCAAACTTTTGGTTAGATAAGTTGCTACCTGTGATCATGTAAGCATCATCCGAATGCGAATCTGCCGACATAACCGTTATATAGTGTTCGTACAGCACATTAGTTGAAATTAATCAATCATAGTTTGAATTTAGCCAACTAGTTTTATTACTAATGTCGTGTAATACGCAGTAAATTACTGGCATCAATTGAAACATCTAGGGGTGGACTTAAACAAATAAGCAGATAATAAGAGCATTATGATGTCTCTGAAATGCCGAGTTGTATATTACAGTTATAGTTCTTAACTATTTTGAATTAAATGTCTCTACAAGAACTCATGAAATCAGTGAATAGTGTAGTAAATGCGTGCGGTGTAACGTTATTGCGCATGGAATTGCTCCTATATGACATTCCTCTGTTTGTGTTCTTCAACTCTGAGCAATCACTTTGGGTCAAAATAGTGCGGAACAAATGCCATTGGATGATCTGTGGTGTTTTTGAAACAGACTGTGAGTGTGCAGACATTTAACCGCTGGGTTATCGAAGAATGATGGTTCTTTTTAATTTTTTCAGAATTGTATTAGCGATGTCAACCATCCTATACATCACGTTACTACGCACGTTCTTCCCAATTTGACTAAAAAAATTGATAGGATTGTGTGCCTATTTCCCACGATTTTCATTATTGGGAGTTGGCAAATAGCCTGTACGTCTATTATTAGTAGTGCAGTCTGACACCATACAAGTATTCAAGATGCAATTAAATAACAGAAGGGTTCAATGTAGGGGTGCCCAGCCTTTTGAAGCAAGAGTACAGCAGAAAGAAAGGTCGAAAGCTATGAAACCGCACCTCAGAGTTTTTTTAAGAATACAATTATTTTTATGCTTCTAATGTTGAAAGTGAGTGAGTTCAAAAGGAATTTCAAATGTTGAAGGCTAATTAGTCATTATAACCGCGACTGCTGTTAGACTATGACGTTGAATTCACGTTCATCATTTCAATTGATGTGATTATCCTCAGAGGCCAGTGAGAACTGGTTAGATAGAGGGAAGCGTGTTGAGTAAAATCAAGGAAACGGCAATGAAGTTGAATTCATGTGGGTGGAAAGGGCCGCACGCTACTGTAAGTGAGAGTCGGGGTCGAGGGCCGCAGCATCAGACCAAACGGGCCGCGAGTTAAGCACCACTGGTTTAGTGCTACAAGATGCATCATTAACTTTTTCTGCGTTATGGTCATGTCAAACATTGGCAAATATGATGACTTGTTTTGAACAATGGAATAAAGGAAATGCCGATTTATACAAGGTCACAAGCATGCAGACTTGTGCTGTAATTGTAATCACAATTACTATTTAATTGGTCATTGCAATAACTGCATTTTCTGAAGTAATTTGTAATTGTAATCAATCACATTTTTAGCCATGTAATTGAGAAGTAATAGCAATTACTTAGCAGTCAGCACAGATTAATGCCCTTTGACTCCGCACGTAGCTTGAATTGCATGACTCTCCTCGTCAGTAATGCGTTGCCATACTTACCATAGCCTACCGGGTATACAACCACCGGTATTTTTTTCAAAGAAATTTATGACGAAACTAACTTCCCAAATCTGAATTATGTTCCGGTATTATGATGTTCTTTCTCCCTTATCTTAATTGTTGAACTGAAATGCATTTTTTCTCCGGAAAGAGAAGCAAATAAATTCTTCTAAGCCAAAGTTGAAATCTTCAATTTAAATATTAGCAGAGGTGTAATTGCAAGCATAGTAAAGTCAGCTGGAAGCCATAAGTCTCGATATCCCAGTCATGTATCTCCAGTTGAATCGAAGGAGAGATGTAAGGTGAAAATACTAGGGGGAGAATAAAAAGGAGGTAATTTAACAGGCCTTAAGGAGGTAATCTGCCTGAAGAAGTTGTTGGGAGACGCATAGTGTGATTCTGACAATTATCTTAAGTAATTGCAAAGTAATTGAAATGTTCAAGAAAAACGGAGTCATTCGTAATTGTAAAAAATTACATTTTCAAGCAAGTAATTTGTGATGGCAATCAATTGCATTTCATGAGTAATTGACACAAGTCTGCAAGCATGAAGGAAATATGATGACTTGTTTTGAAGAATTGAATAAAGAGAATCCCGGTTTATTCAAGGTCACAAGCATGAACTGTAAACCGTAGACCGACAATTATCCTACAAAATTGCTGACAAAATCAACCGACGACTGTCACCTCCAATATCCTGCGATACCCGACGACGAATTTGTAGGTTCTCCACCGACATCGAAACAGATGCTTTATATGCAAATTAACTAAACAAAAACTGTTGAATATTGATTGATTTTTTTGATTTGTGATTGCTTGACTTTTGGGCAATCTGTATGATTGTGTGGTAAGTAGGGTGACCACTTGGTCTGATTTGGTCAGAATTTCGGGGGAAGGTCCGAAATTGCCAATTATGTAATTCATGGGTTGAAATTACCCATTTATTTTGATATGATAATTATTTTGTATAAATCAATCAACTATGCAATCTGTTTTTCGTATTTTTCCGCTTTCCATAAAGAAGCAGACGTACATGTAGTAACTGTTCTAGTATTCATTACTGTTTTGGTATTTCAAATTCAATGGTCTCTTTAAATTATTTTGCAAATGTGCTACATGTAGTTAATTCTGTAATTTCATATTTGCTGATTCATTCAGCTTATTGTTAAAACTTTCTCGACATGACTTGGAGTCGTACTTGCATTTTGTTTTGCAGCATTTAACTGAATTACTGCCTACACTTATTTGTTTTATATGAGATGATGGAATATATATGAAATTTTTCATGATATTCTATGTTTTTCTTTGTATACATTTCATTTGGATAAGTACTACTATAGTCAAATCATCAATTTTCCGATTTTCGGTCCTCCTGAAGTGGTCACCCTGGTGGCAAGACCATGATATATTTTGACATAATTTAATTAATTACCTACATTTTTGATGAAATTTAGGCTATTATTCATTTGCTATTCATTTTGTCGCTTTTTGTCAGATATTGTAGGTGTTCAGTGGCAATTATCCTTCAAGAACTAGCAATGACCGACAAAATAGATTTTGTAGAATAAATATCTGTCAATTGTCAGTCAACGGTTTACAGTGATGAAGGAGCTATTGATTTTCAGTGTTCACGCCGCCTTGACTAGCAGCTTTCAAATTAACACTTGGCGCTGTGATTGAAGTGTGTTCTTATGCTGAATAGACGAATGATGTTCAATCATTGGTTGCAGTTATTACACAGACACTTTTTCAACTGATCTTTGGTGCTGAATTTCGCTGAGTTGAATGTTCGTACTCGTTGATGGCTCTCTCCATTGTTGTTGTAAAGCATTCAGCGTGACTTGTGGAACAGCGGCGACCACAACCGGTGCTTGACAACACGTTCTCCGGCATATCAGGGCGGAGAGAACGAGATTAAGGAGTGTCAGTGCGATATTCATTAGCAAAGTGGTGAAAGCTTGAATGAAGGTGAGAATTCCTCTGTGGAAGCTGAAAGGTATATCAGAAAAGCAGAAAATAATTGTCCCGATGAATGAGATCATTGCTCCGAGTATGGCAAATACAAGTGACGTCACCAGCAAACTTTTGCTTCCCTTTGAAGCTGCCGAAATGGCGAAACTTCCTGCAAAAATTGCCAAAATGCCCATGTAGATACCGGAGAAGGAAGAATAGCCAGAGATGAATAGCGATCGTATGATCTCAAGAAAGATGATGATTACACCAATTGTTGCGATAGCTGTTCCCAAATGCTTTATAACCCGGAATTTACTTTTGATATCTTCATGTGAAAGCCGAGGAACCACTATGCCAGTGGTTTGAACATTGGGTGTCCTTTGTTCCGTGAGTGTGTATGGCGGAGGTGCTATCTGAGCAGTAGCCATCGTGAAAATGATGCTTCGATTACATTTGTGAGATTAGTTGTTGCCACACCTAAAGATTGTGCACAATTCCAATTTAGAACAGCGCCACGCCCGATGAAGATTTGCAAAGTTTGATGAAGAATAGAATCTTAAGTAACGACTTTGTTACTCTTTCAGCTTACTAGAAGTGAAGACTAATTCAAAACGATGGCGCATGTTGGAACTTAGTAAGTAGGCAAAAAGGAATTCATAATGATAATAATCTCTTTATTTTTTCATTACAAGGAATCGGTAAACACTTACCAGATGCGAAGACAAATGTTTTGAAAGCAAAGAATAACATGCAAAATACCACAAACTATTTGCATTAAAAAGGAGTAATAAAAACAAATGTAGCCGCTATTTATAATATCTAATAAGAGAGTTTGAAAATCTCATTGTTTTTGAGCGTGGACGAGTACTAATAGTTCTTGCCGCATCGCTAATGCAAAAACAGCGAACATAGGCGATGTTCAAAATTTGTACCGATAGCAGACATAAGCTTCTCACTTGCTTACAGAGCACAACCATGAATTGCTTTCCGAATTCTGAATGCCAATAATACGGAAAACACGTTTATCAACACGTAAAAAGTCATTCAAAGAATATTTGGGTGCATTGAAAAAACGTGGAAATCCTTAAGCCATAACACATCGTAAGAAGGCATAGTAACTGTTCAACAACCGTTCAGTATCACAACCAGCGAGTTTATGATTGTAAATTACTGTATATAGATTCTTTTGGTATCTTTTTTTACATTCTCTCGAAAATGAACATTCCATTTGAGATCACAAGAAATGGTTGCACCCAAATAAGAAATGGAGTTCACACTAACGTTTTTTTAGTGATGTACATTACTGTAATATCTAACAGAGATAGGAAAAAGTCGTGCGTTGCTTGCGGATTAATGTGAATTCCGGCAAAGTGCTTCGATTACCACAATTCCTTCAGACTGGAAGAATTCAGATCATTGCGCACAAGTTTTCTCCATGATGTTGATCGATCCGATCATTATTAAAAAAAATAGCAGGCGCACGAAAATTAGTTTACCTGATGATTCACTAATAGCCAATCTTGCGAAATATTTGCGAATCTGCCAAAAATCTTACGATCGTAAGATATAATCCCATTTCTTGTACCTGTCGTGCACAAGATTATCAGCAGAAACCTCAAGATATTTTTATCGAAAGTTGTCGTGTGTATCTTGCATCATGACTTGAGCAGTCAATCGACAACTTCAAGCGCTGCTATTCAGATACGTTTCTCCTTTTGTGTGTATGAGATGCGACTTCGGTTATTTATGAAAAAACACACACATGCAGTATATTTATACATACTAATTGGTTTATTCATATCAAATAACATGCACCTTGCAATGAGCTCCTACATGCCATCACTAACTCAGACTGGAATATAAGCCTATGCCTGCTTGCATGATGTTGCACTTATCGATGCCGATGAATTGCCCATTGTCTGATGATGTGTTTGAGCTAGATGTTAATTAAGTTTCAAATCTGTAAATGAAAATATGTGTTTGAAATTATTTCTTCGTTGAATCTTGAAATTGGCTTCTTGAATTATCATTGGATCATTGATATAGGGGAAGTCGGGGTAGGATGGGCCTCATTTCTAAGATGCCATAGAAACCATTGCAAACAAGCGATTCTTCCCGCATTTTAGAGATATTTTACTATCTTTATGTTAGAGGAAGTGTTTTGAGTTGTAGCCTAGTTTACCGATTTTTTATCTCGCTAGAAGGAATCAAAAAATATGTTCGAATGGTCCATCCTGCCCCAACGGTTGGGGCAGGATGGGTCAGACAATTATTTTTAATAATGTCAATAATAAAAGCAACTCTTGCTCTTTGAATGATATCCAATGCTAATCTAAAATGATTGACATGCTCAGACTGTAATAAAAAAGAGAGAACTTCAGTTATGAACACAATATGCTCCTTTTTCAAGTCAGACTATGTCAAAACGACAACAAGTGGTTTAGAAAATTACATGGTGCAATAAAATTGATTGAATCATCAAATCTATTAATCAAAGAGCTTCAGTGGCAAAAGTCACATATAAAGTCACCGGAACTTGGTTGGCCATTTGAGCAGGCCTCATGACACCATCCTCGGCAGAGTTGGCACATTATCCAGTCTTCAGTTGGCGGATTGATAAATTCTTCACTACAAAATAGACAAAAATACTTCATGTTCAAATTCTCCTTTTCATGTCAGTCACTTTTGCTTTTTGTTGGACCTGCTTTTTTAGAGTTCTTGGCTGATTTCTTTGGCTTCCTCTGTTAACCAGTGTGTGTTTGTTTCTCCAGAAGAGCTCTCTTAACTGGGCTGGATGTTAATATCATCGATTTTCCAGCTTTTCGCTTTCGTCCATTAGACGAAGTCGATCGGTCTACTATCGGTATCTTTGATAGTGCTGATATTGGCACTAAATTGCGTTGAGGATAGATGGTTGAAGTGGAGGACTTCTGTCGCAGAGTGTCTGATTCAGTCTGAACCAAGTCTGGACCTGCAAATTCTCAATTAAGCGTCCTTGCCGAAGTGGCAGAGTCCTGACCAAGAGGCATGGCTGAGGCAGTGGAGTCCCGAAGAGGTGTTGTTGAAGTGGTTGTGTCTTGAACTTGAGGCCTGACTATGACAGAGTCCTGACCAGGAGGCATGGCTGAGGCAGTGGAGTCCCGAAGAGGAGGCATGTTTGAAGCGGTTGAGTTCGGATGATGATTTGCTAATGCAGCTGTGGAGTCCAATTGAGTAGGCCCATCTGACTCGACGTGTGACCTTTCGGTGATCGTGGATGGCGCAAAATCATCATCGGTGAAAACTTGCGAGTCTAGAGGCGATATCCCTGTTGCTCTAAATCCATTAATGGCTTTTTCAATCGAAGCAGCCTTCACGAATGCTTTACCAAATAGTTCTGCAATATAGTCTTGAGAGATTCTCCTTCCAGGATAAGACAATTGCCACTCAATGCAAACTTTTTCGTACTGAGCCTTCAGAGGTCCGAAGAAGCTGCGGTCGAGAGGCTGCAACTTATGGCTTGTATGAGGGGGAATGGTTAAAAGAACTATTCATAGTTCTTCGGCTCTAGAAACAGCTTGTAGTGATACATGGCTCACATGATTGTCCATGACTAAAAGCCTTTTAGATGAGGGCGAGACACCAGTTGAGTTTGCAAAGTGTTGAAGCCATTGCGTGAACAAATCTACCGTCATCCAACCGTTGTCAGAAACAAGCTGTATAGAGCCTGATGGCGCTCCTCGCATGAGCTTATCCGACTTATTTTTCCTCTTGAAAATGATTGTTGGAGGAATGAAGTACCCAGCTGCGCTCATTGCACAGACTATTGTCGTGGTTTGTCCCTTTTCGGCCGAGGTTACAATGCCGACCTGCCTAGTTCCTTTTGAGGCTATGACCATTGGATTTTGTGGAACGTTTGTTATTCCACATTCATCCATGTTGCAAATTTCAGTAGGCATAAATTTGTGCTTCTGCATGACGGCTTCCAAATTTTTGAAAAATTCGTCCACTTTCTGTCTATTAAAGCCGGTTGTTCTAGTCAAACTAGTGTTCTCCGCTGTTCTCAGGGAGAGCGTGGGATGTAGTTTAAATAATCCTACCAGCCAATCCCTCCCTGCCTCACGCTTGATGTTGGAGAACGGGTGTTGAATTTTGTTGACGACAGCATAATCATAAACTAATGACCTTAGTTTCTGCGGAGTTAATCCATGCATGAGACTTGCCAGTCTCTTTGAGTGATCCTCAATCTCCTGCTCTTGATCCTCCGAAAAGACAGTTGAAAACCTTCCGCGTCGACCACTTTCGACTTTGCCTTTTAGAGCTCTCTGGAGAGTTGACTTGGGGATGGAATATTTAACAGCCGCTTTTCTTATGGACAGAGAACCAGACTCCACGGCATCCTTCGCACTTTTTAGATCTTCATTTGACCACTGGAATCGATTGGATTTTCTTCTGTAGCTTCGAGTCAACTTGCAACCTGAAAGTGAAATAATTTAAAATAAGCCTCTTTTGAAAAATGAAAAAGGCCGAAGCATGAAAGCCCTCATTAGACACACATTAGTTCTAGTCTGCCAAAAAATATCTTAATAAGCTGTATTCTAAGCATTGAGCTTGTAATGCATATGAAACAAAAGCATGAAGTTTTCGGTACATTTCTATATGGGGCAAGATGGGACATAACTGTCCCGACCTGCCCCATCAGTTATCAATGAAAAAACTCAAAGTTGAGAACATCTAGTCGTGATTACTTTTGCTAATGCTTGTGCATGTGATAAATGGTTTCACTTACCTCGGGATCGGTGAAGAGATCAGATGCAGAAGTTGGTTTTAACAGTGTGGGGATCATGCAAGCATCAATTGACGAGATAGATCTTGAACATGGTAGTTTTTACAATCTCATTGTATCTCCGGCATAACACGTGATGAACCGAGTGCATCCTATTGGCTGGTAGTAACAACCAGTGGTGGTTCATATGGATAGATAGCAATCTGCTGAATCACTCAAGATAAGCGAGAACTGCACTGACTTCCCCTACACAGTTTCAAGCCTTGCACTTGCACATAATTTGATGTGAATGATTTAATCGACCTCAGAAGCGTATCATGCAGACGTGTGAATTGTGATGTTTACGGTGAATTGGCTCTAAAAATTCTTGGGGGATTCCAAATGGAATTCCCGTGTCACGTCCTCTGAATTTAGTAGTCCTAAACGGCGCTCCATGAGGCTTGCTCTGTTTTCTGATACTTTGCGAGTCACACTAAGTGTAGAGATCATCTCATTCATAATTTACTCCTAAGTTTGATTTCACTCTTATTTATCTTGATGTCTGTAATCATTGTAACTACATTTCTGACCTAGTGTTGTCTCAAGACAACGATTAGCGCATGATTCATGAAAGCGAGTCCAATAACGTGTTCAACTAAACGTCATGTCCTGGCGTGTGTCAGCAGTTGAGTTCCCGATTTCCACAGTGCTTATGTGTCTGTCTCGTCTGCGTCTTCGTCTTCGTGATGGAAAGCTACCGCCGTGTATTCCTGTTGAGGATAATATTCCATCTTGGTTTTGCTATTTCAGAGTATCACGGAATTCAGACGTGAGTAGCAAATAAATCCATGTAAAGTAAAAGCAAATTCTAAGCCATCCATTCAAAGACTGTTCTCAAGTTGCTAAATAAGCGGAAAATTAATCGCTTATTATTAATTAATCGTGATCGTTTATAAGTCAAAAAGGTTGGCATCAGGGTCGTAGCGTCCATTGGGGCATTCGGGGCACTACCCCGAATGTATTTTTTAGATACATCTCCAACATGTTTCAATCATGTACAATGTGCGCCGGTGACCAAACGCTACATCTTAGGCCTATCATTAAGTCTTTATTTCATCTTTCCAACGGATCCATGTGTAATTGTAGATGGCTTTCTGTCTCATTCTTCCTCTCTCAGGGGCAGTCGCCGGAGTGTCACCGAGATTGCACGGATTGGCCAAAATCTAACACGAGCCACACATGATCAGCAATGGGTCGTTGATGTCATCGACAAATCAGCCAATCTATCAATGTGCCGTTCGCGCACCGCCGACGGCGAGCTCGGCGACGCCTTTCAGCTCGTCGAGGCCACTGCTTGCAACCCACAAAGAAGCAATCCATTTCTGTGATTCAACCCGGTCGAAGACAGGGAATTCTTTACGAGTCACACTTAACACACACTGCCTGGCTAATCACGGCGAGTCTGACCTCAGATTGGGTCTGACAAACGTGTAGCTAATAGTTAACACGTGTATACCTTCACTTCTTCATGCTTTCTTTCATTATTTGAAAACATCAAAATCAAAGTTACTTCTAGATTAGAGCCGGGTACTTTACATGCTGCATGCTATATGCCAATACTGATTTTAGCCCCGGAGAAGTTTCAAAGCACGCTACGCCACTGGTTGGCATGCAGTTTGATGGTTGCTACACCTATGTGATTGATGTACTCTGAGTATCGTATTGTTATTTATTTTTGATACTTCAATGCAAACAGAAAAGAAAGATTGAAATTGGAACTGAATAATTTGTTGTATTGGGGTTCTGTAGAGCTGAGTCCTCCTACACTCAGCGTATTGAAAACAAGCGTCTAGCTTCACAGACAGATTTATCGTGTTCTTTAATGAAGATGTCTGACATTCAAATAACATGAGATAATGCAGTATTACAGAGCTATCCATAAAATATCACATTGAACTTCTACTTGCATATCTAATGAGTAGTGTAGGCCTACTGTACTCACAAGGAGATCTAGATTGCTACAGGAGGCGAAACTGACATTCGTCGCACTCATTCTTTCTACATAAGTAGGCGGACGATGACAACAGACATGTCAGGGTTGCAAGAGGTTTTTATCAGTCCCTGCATGTGTGTGCTATGATTGCAGTTATCGACCGATCGAGTATACGTATGACTCGACATCGCAGCTGCATGCTTTGGTGACCCGATGGGGGCGTTGTCAAGACAACCTGTGATTTTGGATTGATATACAACTGCTGTTTGCCATGTTGCACAACACGACGACGAAAAATCCTCTTCGAAAGCTGATACATCAATGCTTAAGTTCCTTACAGGTGGCCGAGTTGAGGTATGGACATGAGCGCTAAACCGGCAAAACTTCACCATTACGAGCTGTTCTCGAGTACACAGTCTACGTTTTCACCCTTCGGATTGCATCAACAAATCTGAGGATTCACGAATCAACGATTCTGAGCAGCATCATCAGAAGTTCAGAAATATCTACCTTATGAATTTTGTAGCTTGTTGGTCTTTGCAGAGTTACATGTTCTAAAAAAATTAGTGTTAGGCTAGTAGCCATTCTTCAAATCAAAAACGAAGATTATGTTTTACAATATTTTCACCGTTGACTTTGTCAAGGTTAATGATGAAATTGACTGCATACATCGATTTTTAACCCTCTACTGCATGAATTTCGAAAAACTGAAGCAAACGAACTCAATATTTTTATATAAGTTCGTTTTGATGTGTAATGAACATATGTAAGGAACCCAATCTACTTATTCAAAGAAAAACAATTAATCGAGGAAATATTTATTTATTGTATATGTACAACATCATGCAATAAAGACTGCAAAATGACAGTGGTCGAATAAATTCATCTAAAAAGTTCGCTGACTCTTTGTTCACATATAGGCTATAAAAGTTCACTGGCGGGTAAAATGCATCGAAGTCATATACCAAAAAATATAATTTTTACATGTGTGAGATTCGTAAAAACAGCTACGCTTTGGTTGCATACAGAAGTTGAGCATGCAGCCAGTACATTTGATGAGTGTGTACTGCGGTTTTGCGTACTTGTTTTTGCAAAATGAACATCTCTGTTGTTTTTGAATAAAAATCGGCAGATGCTGATCAGACGGAAAATTCTCTTTGTCATCTCTGTCTAGTGATGCTGGGCGGCCTCTCTTACGACGTTGACCGGATGATAAAAGACTATTTGCAATGGAACTTTGAAATTTCAGCAAAGACATAACGTCTTTTTTTGGGGATGGACATAGAAGTGCAATGTCGTCTCAACAGTAACCAACCGTTAATGATCGCCACGTTGATACAATAAAAAAATAAGTGATGGTACCACTTGCGAGATTTCATTCTAACTCTGTATAGCGACATCAACATGTCTGAGAGGTCGACTCTGCCCATATTTGTGTTGTATGCATCAATCATTTTTGGGCATTGCACCGAAATGGTTTCCTTGTCTTTCCTGCTGAATCTCTGCACAGGTGCTCAAAATTCATAAACCTACATGTAGACTAATTTGTGTACAATGTTTTGAGTTGAAAACTCTACATATAGGCCTTAGAAGTAATAAAGAAGCAGGAAGCTGTTATGCGTAGAAAGCTTAGACTTAGCTACTAGCATGAAAAATACACAAGGCGATTAAGATAAAAATGATAATAATAATTCTTATTTTGTTACTCCCATAAGTGCATAAAGCAACAAGGCAAAGTAAATTTACAGCAAATACATGTAGGTGTACAAAGCAGTGTCAACATATTGGTTCATATAGTAATAAAAAAATATGTAGGCCTACTTAGTAAGTCATTAAATCTGACATCTATGACATAGAATCAGGCATCTCTTATCCATTGTAGCCGTCCTAAATAAATAGGGCCTAGAGCTTCAGCAGCTTTTCTTAGGTACGAAATATAGTGAATGAGTCGAATAAATTTCCATTCAAATTGACAATTGTTAGTTGTTTGACAACACACTAATAGACAATCTTGCGAAATACTTGCGAATCTGCCAAAAATCTTACGATCGCAAGATGTAATCCCATTTCTTGCGCCTGTCGTGCACAAGATTATCAGCAAAACCTCAAGATGTTTTTATCGAAAATTGTTATGTGGATCTTGCATCATGACTTGAGCACTTGAGTGTGTCGACTATGCAAAAGTTCATCATATGACTTGAATGTTGAATCAAATATGTCGACGGAACATTTGAAGGAACGAATATACAATTTGGAAAATTATGAGCGCTATTGATAGATGTGTAAACACCATTCTCCCAATGAAAGGTATCAACCTTCATACCTATGTAAACGGTGAAAGTACGGTTCGGCTCCTGTAGCAATCGAGCAAGGAAAAATTTTCTAACCATCATATCAAGTAAAACTTCAGGACTGGTCTTCATTGTCTTGCTGAAATATTTAGCGATCCACTGAATACAGCCGTGGCAAAATAGCATTACGAAAACATCCACAGACTTCACAAACACCCTGTATCATTATAGTTGCATTAGTGTATGAATGAGTATGTCTTTTATGACTTAATTAGCACTTAATGCACTTAGTCTAAAAGCAATTTGAACTGATAAAGATGTTTGATTTCCTTCGAAATTGACAAAACTCGAATTTCTAGAAACAAGTACTTTTAACTAAAGGTCATATTTTTGACGTTCTCGTAGACCAAATGTGATGAAATTTGAAGCGGATGTCAAAGATACATTAAAATTACTTAACTCAAAAAGTTAACGCCAAAAATGCGTAAAATAGGGTCATCCGCCTACTTATGTAAACACTGAAAATGAGCTTCGTCTCCTGTAGCAATCTCCTTGCTGTATTCAGTCTGTTAAATAAACACGAGAAGATTATTGTCCTGATAGACGCACAAGATTGCTGAAAATAGAGTTATACATCACCGACACAACAGATACGCCTAAATTGTAATTAAAATAAGTCTTTCAACGCACAAAAGTGAGAAATAATTTTGTGTGTTGAAGGACTGTTTTATTAATTATTCTTTAATATGCTTTATTCAGCAACGAGAATATCACGCATTCTGGAGTAGGCTTAATTAAGTTAACGCATGTTTTATTAAATAGGGCTACAATACAAGTGGTAGGGTATAGTCGAAGGTGGGATATGGCTAGTACATGGAAAATGTTCGTCTTAGCTGATTTCACGAACATTTCAATTTGGATATGTAAGTTTACATGCCGCTATATTTTTGTTAAGTTATCTTATGGTGAATTTTACGACTTGGATCTCTGAAGGACTTCATGGAGACATGGGATGAACCAACGTGAGCTTCTTAATCCGTTCATTTTCAGAGTTCATTGCATTGCATGATAATAGTAATAGATAATAGATAATTGCATGATAATTGTTGGTGACTTAAATGCCCTGCCTACTCAGGAGATTGAAACGATTTTGGATATGAAACAGTTGGTGAAGACTCCAACAAGAGGTTCAAACATCTTAGATAAGATTATTATTGATTCTGACCTAGAAGATACGTTTGACAGTCCAATTACTGCTCCACCGATTGCCAAGACAGATCATCTGACCATTTTATTGAAACCAAATTACCAGGGACGATCACAGATTAAACGATTTGTCAAAGTATTTGACTACAGAGAGTCTTACGTTAATGCATTCCTGAACCAACTGAATACTTTTCCTTGGCATCGAATGTATTGGAGTGATATGCCTTTGGATGATAAACGCTACTTGCTTGAGAATAACATCAAGGAAGCGATGGAAGTTTTTCCTTCTTCGTATGTTCCTATATGCGAATCTGATAAACCTTGGATGACACCGAAAATCAAGTCTATGATAAACAATAAGTTCACCTCATTTAGATGTGGAAATTTTGAAATTTACAGCCACTATAAACGGAAACTGAAAGATGAAATAATAATTGCAAAGAAGAATTGGGTGGAAAGAATCAAAACGACTCCTAACAGTACCGTAGAACGGGGTGAATTGGGACAGCGGGGTGAAATGGGACTAATTTGAATTTTGAGACAATTTACCTGTCTATCATCAAAACTAATTTATCAAATTCCATTTAGCTACACTTTTTAGAAACTATCTGAAATTAACTTTATCTTTCGGATTTTTTATAAATCTATTTATGCTTACGTATATATTTGTTTAAGTGGTACTTTAATTCAAATTAATCATATGATTTTAAGTTGCCATCTTAATTCACCTGAACTGGTTAGATAGAAGCAGCCACATTCAAAGTGTAAGTATCTACAACGAGGACATATGTCCATACTTATAACGTGTATTGATAAATAAATGTAAGTTGATGTATTGAGGCGATATACAAAATTAATTATATTTTGTAATTTTTCATTGTCCCAATTCACCCCTCACTTTATATCAACCTTATATTTAGGTTCCCTGTCCGTCATCAAACGTATTGTTTGGTATAACAAATCAGCTTTATTTGATAATATAGATACTACACTTCATGAACAAAATAACATATCAAACACAAGACAAATTATCAACAAAAATATTCATATACGAGTATTCTATTCGTCAAGTAAATTATTTTCTATCTGAGTTAGTTACTGATTATAGACTGTAAAACTAAAAATGTAGCATACCCGAACTTATCATCACTCTATTTTAGTAAATGCTTCTATCTAATAACATTTCAACACATAATTGTTGTATACATCGATTTTATTGACTATAATATTTCGTTATATTTCAGGTGTCCCAAGTCACCCCACCAGTTTTGCGAGACGATGCCGCGAAAATATAAGAAGAAAACTGACACAAGAGGATACAAGGCCCACGATCATGAAGTAATTGAGAATGCCGTGAAAGAAATTAATGATGGTATAAGCATACGGAATGCTGCCCAGAAGTATGGTGTTTCCAAAAGTGTCCTGGGGCGCCGGATTAAACATCAACAGACATTGAAACCAGGTGGACAATCAGCTCTTAAAGATGAGTTTGAAAGAGAATTAATCCAGAAAATTCTTATTTGTGCTGAATGGGGTTATCCCATGGATTTGTTTGAAGTACGACTGTTTGTGAAGTCCTATCTAGATTCAAAAGATATCCACATCAAGAAATTTCGAAGGAATCTCCCGGGGAAAGATTTGGCCATGAGTTTTTTATCAAGACATAAAGACGTTACGATTCGAATGACTCCTAACATCAAAGGGGGAAGAGCTGAGGTTAGAAGAGGTGTGATAAATGAGCATTTTGATAACTTGAGCAAGACTTTGGAGGGATTGCCTCCACACAATATACTAAATTACGACGAAACACGCTTTGTGGATAATCCTGGCACGAGGAAATGTCTTGTTCGAAGAGGTTGCAAGCATCCGGAACGTGTAGTCAATAGTACGAAATCTTCTATTTCAGTTATGTTTTGTGCTGCTGCGGATGGAAGTATTCTTCCTGTTTACACTGTCTACAAAGCCACTGGGATGTGGTACACTTGGATGTTGAATGGGCCGTCAATGCCAGATATAACAGATCAGCCAGTGGATGGTTTGATTCATTTACATTTACCGATTGGTTTTTTAAAGTAGCCTTGCGTTACCTCAGACGATTACCAGGTAGAAAAGTATTGATAGGTGATGATCTTGCCAGTCATTTAACAAAGGATGTAATTGAAGCGTGTGAAAGAAACAACATTGCCTTTGTATTTCTTCCCAGAAATTCAACACATCTAACACAACCCTTAGATGTTTCATACTTCGGTCCTTTAAAGCGTACATGGAGAAATGTCCTTGACGAATGGAAGCGAAGTCTTGGAAAAAATCAGTCTTCTTTGCCTAAGGATCAGTTTCCCGCATAACTAAAGAAAACATTGGAGCAACTTGAGTTTGATGGGAGAGGAAACAAAAACGTAGTAGCAGGGTTAAAACTGGTATTGTACCTCTGAATCGAGAGAAAGTGATATGCCAAATTCCTACTCATGAAACTCAATGATGATTTCTACTCATGATGAGAACAGTGAAGAAAGTAACCTCTCAGATGAAAATCTCTCCGATAGTTTAGCTTCCTTTTTGAGAGAAATGAGATATCGTCCGGATAAACGAATTGTTACTACTCGTCTCAAGATCAACATCGCAGCTGGAAAAAGTGTATCATTGATAGATATAAGTAATCCCACACAAGATTCGAGTGAGGATACCGATACAGGTTCCGCTACTGATACTGAATCAGAGATGGCTCAGAGACAATACATCAGTCGAATGATTTTGACAATGACATCGAAATGTCTGGAGATCGTAACGAATGTTTATCAGACCACGTAGAAAATTGCAGCTTGGTCCCGAAACTAGGATCTATAAGCGAAGGTGCTCGGATCGCCGTCAGCCTTTCAACAACACGGAATGCTCAGAATACTTATATCGGTCAAGTTCAAAATGTATACGGAAATTATGAATTTGAAGTGAAATTTGTCCTACAGTATCGTAATGAGCCGCAACAGTTTGTTTGGCCTTCTATAGACGATGTCAGCGATATTGAATTCCCGGAAATAAAACGTGTTTTGAATGAACCTACGCTACTCCGACGAGGTGTGATGCTCTTCACCGAGGTGTGAGACATGCGCACGATTCTATAGATTTTTTTAGAAAAACATTTGTGGTAACTGTTTATGGCTAATAGAATAAAGATTTTAGATAAAATTACTTGTGCTTTGGTTTTTGTAACAGAAAAGAACAAAATATGAAAACGATTTGTAATTACAGAAAACATTGCTTGGGTTACTTATAGTTTTTATGTGGCATGTCCCAATTCACCCTCAAGAGGGGTGAGTCGGGACACTTTTTGATGGCATATTTGAGATAGTTATCATGCATTAATTTATGCAAATTGTACGTCAATCCTTAGATGAAACTCTGAAATACATATAAGTACTATATAATGGACGAAATTAAATTGTTTAACATATGAAAAAGTAAAATAATTGAAAAATCCGTCCCAATTCACCCCATTTTACGGTAGCTATATGGAAAGTGGTGAAAGGAATTAATGAACCAGACAAACAAGATTCCTCGTGTCTGATGAAGTTAATCAATCAATTTCCAAGTCCTATCGATGCTGCGAATGCCATCAATGACTGTTTCTCCGCATTTTGTTCATGTACATCAAATCTCAATCAAGATTTCGACAATCCATGTGAAGAAAGTTGGATAGTGAATGTCGACGTTTGGGCAGTTAATGAACTTTTGCGTGATTTAAACACCCGTAAATCTCCTGGAAGTGATGGTATAAGTCCATATATCCTAAAGATCAGCCGAGATGTCATTGATAGGCCTTTGACACATATAATAGCGACATCCATCAATCAACAGAGAACTCCAATACCATGGAAAACGGCAAACATTGTCCCAATTCCCAAGACAAACCATCCCCGTATTAATAACTTGCGCCCAATATCCTTGCTACCAATAATGTCGAAAATTCTCGAGAAAGTGGTATTGTCCTCAATGAAAGAAAGACTTCTGAAATTGTATGGTAACTCACAATATGGGTTCCATCCTGGAAGTTCAACTCTCATAGCTCAAATATCAATGCATGAGTACATAACTATCTCACTCGACGATCCTACAGTCAAAGGAATTTTCATTTTGTCTTTTGATCTGAGTCGTGCATTTGATCGAATCCCGCATGAAGGTCTCATCCGTCAATTATCGTCCGCCAAACTGCCGAATGGTTTCATCAAATGGTGTAAGGACTATTTTTCAAATAGATTTCAACGCGTACGTCTGCCTGATGGCACTCTAAGTTTGAATAATTCAGTTGCATCTGGAGTCGCTCAGGGATCGGTTCTATCTCCTTACTTCTTCTGTGTGTATATAAGTTCACTCAACAAACTATTACCATCCTCCGAAATGTACAAATATGCCGATGATGTTGTAATAATCTCCAAGTTTCAGACTCTGATGACGTCGATGTAAGTGTCAATACCGAAGTACGCAATGTTCGTGAGTGGTGTGACAAAAATTGACTGATCCTTAATGACAATAAAGCCAAGCTTATGCTTATCGGATCTAACAAGTATAGACGCTTTCCTATAACATCTATTCCCACTTCTGACTCTATTAGCATTCTTGGAGTAGTTTTCGACAAAAATACAAAATGGAAGTCTCATATCAACTACATAGCAAAGAGAGCATCACAGCGTATACAACTGCTCAAGACTGTTCGTAAGATTCCTTCGATACGCAAGCAGGATCTCATTCAGATTTATACTCAAATGATTCTTGGTGTGATTGAGTATAATTGCCCGCTGATGGTCGGAATGACAACTTCATCTTCGACAATATTGGAGAAAATACGGAAACGATGCCATCGAATGATATGTGGTACCACCTGTAAACGCGAATGCTTACCCAGTTTAGAAGAAAGAAGACAGCGAAAGGCCTTAAAAGTATTTCACTCTACGCTAGTGCAAGGACATATGCTCAACAAATTTGCTCCACGCCGATTGACTTATTCTGGGAAATTTGGTGTGCCACTCTCCCGAACTAAACATCGGTCTCTTTCGTTCTTCTCCTTTTGTATAAAGTTGTTTAATGCAACGTAATTACTTTGTCACCACTTCGATTTCCTTAATGTGTAGAACACTATGAATGTTTCTTGCACTGCATGATTATCATTCAAAATATAAACGATTTATTATTATTATTATTGTCTCTAATTCGTCAGTTTTGAGTTCGGTTGCGTATGTAATCCACTGGGTTCAAAGTTACGTTGCTTGAAGTTGAAGGTTTCTGACGCGCACGTGTAGAAACCTTCGCATTATTGTTGACTGTCAGTGAATGTGCTTTTAAAGTTTAGAAATTGAAAATCGCACATGAATTTTGAATTTTTCTATTAAAGAACTTGCACTATAGAAAATTGCCCAGCCAAAATTAGATCATAAAACATCGATGAATATAAGTAGTATGAAAAGCGAGTATTTGGGATTTCCGCGGATTTTGAAGCCAAGCGTCCTACTCCCTGATTGTACAACAATGAATGTTGGGATCCTTGAATCGACAATACTTCCGAACAGAGACGAAGTCATATGTTATTGGTTTTGATAAAAAAAACGAAAGATCACTTGCACCTGGGTCCTTCCACTTAGGCCTATCAAAACCATCCCCATTACCACTATCATTTTCTGATCACGGCATTGGTCAGCCAGCAGATCCATCAGTTCCTTAAGATACTGTTCAGAGTTTCGTGACTTCATTTGAATATAGAAAAGAATATCTTGGCAATTTCATGAATGCGATGGCAGAAGCTAATTGGTGCAAACTGTGCTCCTGTGGGTGTAATATCGATATTTAGACTTCCAAGATATATGAACCTTCATTAGGTGACATGCCACGCTCAATTACGCGTAAACTACGCGTAATTACACATGACCCTAAACATCCGTGGCTATGCGTGAAATTGCTGCAACATCTGTCGGCAGTCCTGTTATAAAGACTTTGCGTCTCTTGTGTCTGCATGTATCAGAGGCTAAACAATAGGACCTCAATTTCATGCTCAGGGAAGACAGAACATGCTTAGCGGTTCATCTGTGGCTCAAGCGGCAACGCATACAACTGTAGACGACGCGCAAACTACAAACGCTCGCCCGCGCGTATTCATAAACATTCCTCATGTTTCAACAGCATCAGATCAAGTGATTTCTGACTCTTAGAGCAGCGCGTATGTATCCGTGTAGAAGACTCAATTAATCTCTTTAATCACAGATGTTTGGGGTGTTCCGTAATTACGCGTGGCATGTCACCTAGTGTTCGCAACCAAAAATAGAGATAAACTTGGTCCGAGTCATCAGCCGTGAACATCACACAACAATGAATTCGTGGCTAATTCAGCTGCGTATCATCACTGTACATTGATTATCATGAAGAATACAGGAAAACATGGAAATTTCTGCATGGCTTAACTTTGAGAATTTTCAACCCAAGCTGCATTTTACACGAGTGTGACGAACGTCCTATACATAGGACTAACTCTCAGCAGCGATTCACGCCAATATTTTAAACATAGATATCTAACCACCATCGTGCATGAGTTGAACATGAACTAGCAAACACACATGATTTTTTCCATTCAAATCTGCAACATTTTTATGCACATAGCCTACAGGGTGTTCATATTTTTACTGACTCGCCTAAAACACAATTGAGGTTTCTTTCAATAAAATAGGGCCAGCAACATATTTGCTAATTCAAGTCGGTGACTATTGATAGAAAATCATAGTTCGTAGGATAACTATACACTTAAAATAAGTATAGTGTAACGGTTAGGCTGTTTTATCACCTCACTCCAGTTTGTTCTATACACAATGCTCTCGGCGGTTTAAGGTTAAGTAAGTGAGGCTTTATACAAGCAACGCAAGTTTATGGTTAGGCATGAAACCCTTTATGAGAGAATTGATTGGAGAATATTATAATTTATTGTGATTTTCTTTTTAATTCAGTTTCGTTGTTTGTCCGAATTTTATTTTTCTCGTCAGAATGACTGTAGGCGCTGTATAGCTCATAAAATGCTGTCTAAAAGTTGCAATGACAGCTGTTTTTAATCAAATTAGCGTGATATTAATTAACAGGGCAACGTGATTCAGTAAAAAGCGACCGTCATTTATAAACAGATGATTTTGTGGCAAATTGATGGGATTTTGCGGTTTCCATGTGTCAATTACTCCTGCTGGAATAATGTGTGAGGAATCAAGACGTCATTGTTTCAATTCAATTTGCGTTTTTGTCTATTTTTTGCTTGTGGAGTTTTTCTTGCAGATATCCGGCCTCAACAGAGCAACAGTCGACGATTCGGAAGTAGCAACAAACAGAACAAGCAATTACCAATGATTTTTGACTGGAAGTATTGATGGCCATTGATGTTCATCCTCATCGCATAGCTATTTCTGTGATCATTTTTCTTTACTAGCTTGATTGTGTTTTGCTTCGATGATTTGGCGATGCAAATCAGTGATTAACGTCTTCTGCACCTGGTCAATCTCAGACGGACACTTCGCTGTGAGTATCTGTATCATAATGAAATTGTGCATTTGTCAATTTTTGCTATACATGTACATTGACCTTGTGAAGTAATTATGATAACATCTTTGAAGCAGATGTGATGATGTGAACGGGTTAACGTCACTACTCCCTCATCCTGTGGGCTTGGACGATGCTGATATGGTCAGACTTTAACCTGAGCATTGTGATCTTTTAGTCTGGATGGTTATCCAGCGACACTTTCGGGGCTCGACCTCATGACCAAAAGATCGCTAGGCCAAGCACTTAACCACTGTGCCACGGAGACCTCTCTTTTAAAGAAAGTGGAAATTTAATCTTGCACTCTTATATTCTTGCTGTCCAACTTTGCGTCCGTGATTCCACCAGATTTGGGGGGTACACGGTATGCCTTGTCGATTGCACTGTTTTGGACGGATTGCTTTTCTCCATTCACCAGGATCCTGCGCAGGTCTGTATTGTGGATCCACTTCTTCATCTTGGCTCTTCGGATGTTCGGTCTGCGATGTGTCCAAACCATCAGACGATTTGATTGCAGTACGCTATTGAGATGTCTGCGGCCTGCCTCCCTCGGTAATCGATCTCCGCAAGCTTCTCATTCATTTTATCCCTTCTTTCCAGTCGATTGACACCTTCAGTCTTTATCGCTCACGTTTCTGAAGCACAAATCAGCTCACTTCTAACCATTTATCGGAATTCTTGGGCAGAATTCCTCGATTTTCCGCCGTGGGGGAACCAAATTTTTCCAATTCTCGTTTGATCGAACGGCAATTAATTCGTACTGAAAAATTACTGAGAGGGTAGCACATAGCAAGTCTAAATAATCTATTTGATCATTTTTTAATTAATCAACGCAATGCTGCAGTGTCAATTATGCTGCAGTGTAAATATAGCAGTCCACCTTATTATATTATGCGTCAATTCATATCAAAAACTTCATTCCGCATTTTAGACTGGAGCCCTCCCACACCAAGAAATGTCGAAAATGGAAGCGGATACTGCAAATCCATACAAGTGATAGAAACTGAAAATCTTTGTAAGTCGACATATGTTTATGGGGTGAGTCGTCAAGGCATATTGCGCGTTTGTATTTGTCACTGCCTCCGAATGCTTTGGTTTTAGCTGTGTGTTGACTGATTCTGCTGTTAATCCTTGGAGCATTTCGTGGCAAGATGACGGTGATCAGCAGCATATTTTAGAATTGCATTTTTTATTGTCACTGCCTCCGAATGCTTTGGCTTTAGCAGCATTGTGTATTCTGCTGTTAATCCGCGAAGCATTTCGTCGCAAGATGACGGTGATCAACAGCATATTTTAGAATTGCATTTTAATTGCTATTGCCGCCGAATGCTTTGGTTTTAGCAGTATTGTGTTTTAGCAGCATGCACAGATTGCATTATAATAAAACCTGCAATTTACACATTGTAAATTGCTTGTGGCTCATCAAGTGGTTTCATATTATGTTCGCGTTTTCTTGCAGTTAATTTGTAGGCCTATACATATGGCAAAATATTGAAGAAAGCAAAATGTCAAAAGAAATTGTAATTCCTCGAACCGGCATCCTAAAATTGAATAAATTGCAGTTGATATTTACAAAATTGAAAGAATTTCAATTTCTGCGATGGACTGCAATAAGATATTGCTTTATATTAATCGCAATTTTACCTCAATTTTGTCAACTATAAAAACCTTTTGCTTCAATCAATGTAGCCGATGCGGGCATGGTCCCTATTAATTTCTTGTGTTGATACTTTTGTCAAATACGTCTCCTCGTGGTCAAACACTCGCAACACCCGGTTCAAATTTTTTCTCAAAGAATTTTGGATGGGACGCACCTACTGAAGAAATCGCTGTCCCCAGATCTCTGACAACGTTTGGTGTAAACTGCTTGACTTCTTATGCAACATTGTATAACAATGTTTATGCAATGTAAATGCGTGTATCATGTTTATCATCCTGCCTCGCTGCTCTATATTGCACTTATTCCGTGTATTTGAATTGATGAACCAGTCATGTATACAGGTGTCGATGAATTGGCCGTTGGTAAACATAATTTAAAAGTCAAAACATGCAAGCCCCTTTAGCCAAGTCATGCCCACCTCCTGGTATGAGGTAAAACGGGCATTTTGATGCTTTTTACAAAATCGCTTCTAATTGTTTTTATAATAAATCCTAACGCTTTATACTTGCACTGAATTATTCCGGAGGGAAGATAATCACCTGTGAAAAATCCTTAGGGTGCCCTAGTAGCCCAGCCATGGACACAGAATCCATGATCGATGATTCCAATAAATCCATGGAAAATTCAAAATCATTGAATTTAATCATTGTTGGTAAGCATGTTTAATGATTGGAAAGCTTATATGCATTGTCAAAATACATCGATTATCATTATTGAACCAAAAATACGCAATTATAATATCTTAAAAACTTGCATTGATGATTCATGCATAAATCCCGGTTGAACATTGATGACAAATTCGCATTGATAAAATAAAGATTATTCTTTTCAATTCTTACAGTATTCCCGGGTTGAAAAAACCGAGATAATTTATCTAATATATGACTGATGGTGACAAATTTTACAAATATTAGATAATTGTTTTATAAAACAATCAAATACTGCATATTTGATATTTTTTAATAATTTTTGATACATCTTTGACTATTATTTGACACGTGTCCATAGTCTTGCCTCGATCCCTTACTGAAAATGACATCATTATAGGCTTTAGTATGGCAGTTTCATATGGGTGGCCTATAGCGCGCAAGTCCAAAACAGCGATTATAATTGTTCACACACCCACTTAATACACTAGGTGACATGCCACGCTCAATCACGCGTAATTCACGCGTGAACCACGCGTAATTATACATGACCCCAAACATCCGTGGCTATGCGGGACATTGCTGCAACATCTGTTATATAAGTTAGTATAGCAGGCAGTCCTGTTACAGTGACGTGCGGTGGCTACTTAGTTCGGGTAGGCTGAAATATGTTGCCTGCTTTGCTTCGTCATAATCATCTGTATAGCTGATTTAATTATACTACTCTGACTGTATATATCATGTTCAGTGAGTGCATCAATTGTCCTGATCTTGAACAAGTTAATTTCCCAATGTTTTCAAATGGAATCTACCATATTCATTTATACATGTGCCCATTATCACCCTTACATATACCAATGATAAAATAAATATAATTCAGTCGTAAATGCAATAAGCCTTCTATTTAAAAAAATCAAGCTTGGTCACTTTCAAAACACAATGGCTTTAATTTAGACAGCCTAATGCTGAATCAGACATATTATATATAAGATAATATATATATTATATTCTTATGATTCTCTACAATACAATATTCTATATCATATTTCTTATATATATATATATATATAAGAAGCAGACAATTATCAGAATGATGATAACAAGAAATACCGGTAGGCTTACTTCACTTAATTGTAAATAAAGTCCATTTGCCTGTCTTTTTTCAAAAATTCATCAGTAACAAGATCATAAAAGTCTGGTCGCCTTTGTAAATTACCTAAACGCTCTTTTTCTATAGCAATAATGCCTAAATCAGACAATCGTTCGCTTGAAGTCCGATTTCGTGAAAAAGACTTAGCACGTTTCAAAGCAGAAAATGATCTTTCCACGTGAACAGAGGTATAAGCGGGAATTGTCATACGGAGACTCAAAAGTTTATATACTTCAGACAGAGCATCCATTATACCGATTTTGTGAAAGAATGAAAACAATTCACAGATAGATTTGTAGTACTCACTAGTATTGTACAACCCAATAAGATCCAACTTCAACCGATCAAAATCAAACTTCCTAGGATACAAAGCACGGAGCTTGTTGAATAAATCGCTGTCAAAAGAATCACAATATTCTCGAAATATTGTTCCATCGAGAAGACGAAAGAAGTCCAGATGGTGAATGTCCTGATAACGGCGTTTCAAAAATTCTTTTATGTTATCAAACACTTCAAAGTACAGAAAACGCAATGAGTCATTGTGTTCTATTGGGCACAAGATCGACGTCAATTATTTTGCATTTGTCAACGAAGCTCAAATAAAACGTATCAAAATCACTTCTCTTCGAATCCAAAAATATCGCACAGTCTTCGATTCGCTTTATACAAAAAGGAATGTTCATTGTTTGCGTTTGCAAGATGCTGTACAGTGAGTCAACTTCACGAAAAATTAAGCGAAATAGTAACAATAAAAACACATTCACATTAGTCTGTAAAAATTTCAAGAAACCCAAAGCCATCACAATGGTGTCTTTGTCCCAGTTTGAGGGTGAATTTATAATTGTTTTGAAGTAGTCTATCAAAAGTTCAAGATTATTCTCTACTACAGTCACAACTTTAGAATGAGATGTCCACCTGGTTTTTACAGATCTAGGAAACCGTCGCTGAAGCATCTCATCTAGTAAGTGAGTCCTCATCACAGAATGAGATAAGAAAGCACTTAGGCCGTCCAGAGTAGAAAAAAATATGTTGCAACTGTCAATACGTCTAGTCGACTGCAACAAAACTAAGTTCAATTTGTGTGCATAACAATGAACAAATATGGACTCCGGGATCACATGCTTGATCGATCCATGCACTCTTTTTTCAGCAGATGACATTGCAGAACAACCGTCGTACGTTTGACTAATAACTTTGTTAGTGCATTCATATTCGGACAACTTTTCCATAATGGCATCTGCCATTGATTTTGCTGATCTGTCAGCACTGATATCAAGAAATCCAATAAAAGATTCAATAATCTCATCGCCGCGCAAATATCGCAAAACAATAGAAAACTGAGCTTTTCTGCTGATGTCAGTTGTTTCATCAGCCTCTATGGATACGAACATAGTCTCGCTTACCTCTTTCGCGATGTTTTTCCGAATAACTGTTGCAATCATAGAAATTGACAACAATAAAACCTCTAGAATGGAAATTGACCTTCCATCGCGACCTTGAGTCAATTTCTATTCTAGCGAACTTCAGATAAACAGTTTGTTTCTATGGTTGCAATGGATGAAATAATGTTGTTTTGAATCCGATTTGATGTAGGCTACCTTTGAAAACAGTTGATGATTCTAAGTGCGATGCAAGACGATAATCATCTTCGGACAAAACATTTATAAGCTCAAGATAGCTACCCTTGTTCACCGAAGGATCACTTTCTCTAAATGCTAATTCTTGTTTGGCCAAATAACACGCCGCTTTGATGAATGATCGCAGTATTTCTCTATTTTCTTTCACTTTTTGATTATGCACACTCACTGCCTCCTTCAACTGGTGGTCAATTAATGTGTCTATCCGTGTAGATCCGAAAGATCGTAGAGCTACAATTGATTGGATATGCGTTTTTGAGCGTTCATGGCGCTGAATTGCATTTGACAAATGCTTCAAATCGTCGTAACCTTCTTTATTCCATGCAGTCTTTGTCTTGTTGAACAACAAGCAGGGAAAGCAGAACAATTTATCTTTTTCTGGACAACCACAAAGCCAGACTTTTCTATTGTAAATTTCAGAATGAAACTTCCGTTCGTACGTCTTCTCCCTTGATGACATTTTCAAGGTGGGGCAATGTCTTCCAAGATTAATTATTTCCATCGTTTCATTGAAGGGAAGCGAAGAAAATTTGATGTTAAGCAACTTTTTCACTTCCATGTTCCACTGAACTCGACACTCGACGTCAGACGTGAAAGACAATGATGCTCTCAATACCGTTTAGCACAATCCTACATCCCTCTGCGCAACAGACCACCGCTACAGTATGCATATGCACTGTTTACATCTCGCTGCGTCATCACCTTGGAGCAGTGGGCGGAAAAGCGAACAGCCCCAAAAAGTGGTAACATAGCCCGCTGAATGCATACTCGGCATACAAACAACGAACGAACATTCATGACAAGATCTTTGTTATTACTGCTGCACAGGCGAAAAGCGTTTGTAATTTCTTCCGCCCAACTTCTAAAAATAAAGATCGCTCCGCTCTCATGCACTGAATACACAGATATGTGGTTGAATAAGCGCATGCTATGCTATTATTAGGAACTGATGCCAATGATTTTGACATATACTATCGTCATTTAACAGTGGATTCATTCCATTCGCTTCCAAAATATATTGATGCGTATCAGCGAATCGTATGAGTAGGCTGTGCCCACTCAGCCTACCCTGAATGCACGTCACTGGTTATATAGACTTTGCGTCTCATGTGTCTGCATGTATCAGAGGTTAAACAATGTGAGAGGACCTCAATTTCATGCTCAGGGAAGACAGAACATGCTTAGCGGTTCATCTTAGTGGTTCAAGCGGCAACGCAGACAACCGTGGACGACGCGCAAACTATAAGCGCTCGCCCGTGCGCATTCATAAACATTTCCCATGTTTTAACAGCATCAGATCAAGTGATTTCTGACTCTTAGTGCAGCGCGTATGTACGCGGGTAGAAGAACAGAATTTCATTAACCATGTTTGAAATGTTCCGTAATTACGCGTGGCATGTCACCTAGTGTATGTATTACTATATTACTTGATTGTATTATTATTACCCCAGTGTTTATGATCGAGCAGCATTGAGTGAAATGTAGAAATAAGGTTTTGTGACAATGCGAGTACTGCCGAAACTTTGAATTCTTTGCAAGAAATATAATTAGCTTCATTGATAAATTTTACAGCTTGGATTGATCGCTTCAGCGGAGCTCTTAAATCAAATATTCGACAAGAATCAATCGATACAGCACCCACGGGTGGTTAGCAATTCGTCGATTATTTACTATCATTTTGAAGTGATTTTCATTGTCATATCGTCAAGCTAAAGGAAGTTAATCTTGAAGTCAACTTCATCACTATTACACGAACTGATAGAATGATTATTTCGAAGATCGCTATCGATAACCCATTTCCGATATCATGTAGATTCGACAGCTGCGTATCGTGAATCTTCAAATGTAAGACGAAATCTAAAAAACTAGCCCTTCATGTTAAAATTCTTGCAACAAAAACCAAACAGTTCTCATCTTAAATTTCTATTTCGAAGCATGTCTAATACTTGCTGACTCACAGCCATAATCTGTTACTCAGAGAATTCATCGCCATCGTCTCATGATTACAAAGAAGAAGAAGCTTAGAAAAATCACTGCTTATCAGTGCTAAAACAACATTTCCTAATTCTTTATACAGCTTTACAAAATCGGGAGATGTAGCATGGAATTAAATGTTCAAAAGCTTTTCAGAAATTCTTCAGCACAAAGACGTGCACGAGAATTGACAGCTAGACGCATTTCACAAATCTCCTTATCGATCTCTTCCATGAATTCAACGATGAAATCCACCAGTTTGTGTTTGTACATCATCTCCACATGTGTATTGGTGATCAGAAAGCTGATGTCGTATCCCTGCAAGTAAAATAGAAATTTATCAGAAAGATACAAGTCAAAAGGCTCCCTAAGATTAAGTTCCATCGAGTAATAAGCATCCCTCACAACTCCCGGGCGTAATCCAATTCTACCATGATGTCATCCTGCGTGTCATCAACTTCAACAGCAAATGAACGCATTAAAACAAACATGAAAATGGAGTAATGAAGGCGACATACAGAAATAATCGATAAATTCATCATTTAAAATATTCCTTTCTTGTGGCGTTGATGCACACACGACCGTTGACACTGATACACACACAACTAGTGACGTTGATACACACACGACTGGTGACATTGATACACACAGGACTGGTGACATTGATACACACAGGACTGGTGACATTGATACACACACAACTGGTGACATTGATACACACACAACTGGTGACATTGATACACACACACGACTGGTGACATTGATACACACACGACTGGTGACATTGATGCACACAGGACTGGTGACATTGATACACACACAACTGGTGACATTGATGCACACACACGACTGGTGACATTGATACACACACAACTGGTGACATTGATGCACACACAACTGGTGACATTGATACACACACACGACTGGTGACATTGATACACACACGACTGGTGACATTGATACACACACGACTGGTGACGTTGATACACACACGACTGGTGACATTGATACACACAGGACTGGTGACGTTGATACACACACAACTGGTGACGTTGATACACACACGACTGGTGACATTGATACACACAGGACTGGTGACATTGATACACACACGACTGGTGACATTGATACACACAGGACTGGTGACATTGATACACACACAACTGGTGACATTGATGCACGCACAACTGGTGACATTGATACACACACACACAACTGGTGACATTGATACACACACACGACTGGTGACACTGATACACACACGACTGGTGACATTGATGCACACACGACTGGTGACGTTGATACACACACGACTGGTGACATTGATACACACACAACTGGTGACATTGATACATACACAACTGGTGACACTGATACACACACGACTGATGACGTTGATACACACACGACTGATGACGTTGATACACACAAGAACTGGTGACGTTGATACACACAGAACTGGTGACGTTGATACACACACGACTGATGACGTTGATACACCCAAATTTCCATTTATCCATCAGTCATATGCGGTTTCATAATATCTATTTCCTTTCATGCTTTGTTCTATATTTACTGTTTGGACGCAGTCGTATGCAAGCGGCTCGTGTCTCCCTTCGCTGAGCACAAGACTTCATAACCTGGGGTCGTAGGTTCGAATCCGACCAGCCACATATCTTCTGCGTGGCAACTTGATCTATCGTTCATTTCATTCTGCTGTTAATACCTATTGCCTACCATTGTTGATTGCCAAGGACATTGGAGCAAACGGACTCAAAACGAAGAAGTAAGAAAAAGTAAGTGTATCAGACTTGCTGTGGCGTTTTCTGAAGTAAGTGTTAGTGGCACAAACAGGCTTAAGATTTCCATTTTCACCAGTTGATGGGCTAGCACTGATAATCTCCAATTCGTTATCAAGATAACGCTGGATTTAGTCCTAGGAACCGGCTAATCCAATGGACGGTTCACTAGATAGAACAAAGAATCTCACTGCAATTGCGTTTTATTCATGGATATCTGAACAAACTGCAGTCATCACTTTCAAAATAGTCACCTCCAGCACGGATGCAGCGATCCCAACGTCGTTTCCATTCCGCAAAAACATCTCTGAAAAACTCAGAGTCAAAACTGCGCAGGACGGCATCGGCTTCAACTTGAATATCTTCTAGAGAGAGGAATCGACGTCCTTTCAATCGCAGTTTCATTTTGGGGAACAAAGCAAAGTCACAAGGCGCAATGTCCGGCGAGTAGGGTGGATGTGGAACAACTGTCATGCCATGATCGGTCAAGAATTGAGCGGTCTTCAGGGAAGTGTGCGCCGGTGCATTGTCATGATGCAGTAGCCAATTGCGATCTCGCCACAAATCAGGCCGCTTTCGTTTGACTCGCTCTCGCAAGCGTCTCAAAACATCACAGTAAAAGTCAGAATCAACTGTGTTCCCTTTTGGAGAGTATTCTCGATGAACAATGCCTCTTTCATCGAAGAAAACAATCAGCATTGTTTTTGTTGCACTTCGGAACTGTCGTGCTTTTCTTAGTCTTGGAGACTGACTCTTCAACTGAGATGCCTGCTGTTTGGTCTCAGAGTGATGTCTGTAAATCCAACTTTCATCAGCCGTGATTACTCTTGACATGAAGGTTGGGTCACTGTTAGCATTCTCACGGAGTTCAATGCACACATTCAGACGCTTCCGCTGTTGATCACCTGTCAAGAGTCGCGGGACAAATGTTGCTGTCACTCGCCGCACGTGCTCATCTTCCGTCAAAAGTTCCTGACAGACACCATATCTAATTCCTATTATCTCAGAGAGATAACGAATTGTTTGACGACTGTGTTCTCGAATTTTGTCAACGTTGTCGTTCGTTGTGCTGGTGGAAGGTTTGCCCGAGCGCTCAACGGAGTTTCTGCCATCCTTGAAACGCGCATGCCATTCAAAAACAGATACGCGAGAAAGGCAATGGGAGCCATAGGCTTGGTGAAGCAAGTCAAGAGTTTCCGCTGGCGTCTTCTTCAATTTCACACAGAACTTAATGCACGCATGCTGTTCAGTCTTATCCGCCATGCTGATAATCGCTGAGTGAACAATCGACTACGTTGAAATACTTCATGAGGTGACGTCAAATTGCGAAATCAATTTTCAGACATATCTGTCAAAAAGCAATGGCTATCTGATCCACCCACGAGGGGAATTTATCGACTCATCACAAATTTCATGCACCGCCATCATTGTATCATTTTAGTGCACAACTCTATCGCTAACAATAGGCTCAGTAATTTATCGTCATTTGTATGGAAGACAGTTGAAAACCCACGTCCGTTTGTCCTGATTGTTGTAATGCATACAATCGGAGTAGTCAGTCCAGAATCATTGTACTCCAACTGCTAAGCTTAATAGATGTGAAGTTGATTCATAATTGACAATACTTTCATACAGTAGGGAATTGATAGAATGGAAACTTGAAAACTGACTGTTGTACGGAGACCATTATCGAAATAATTGCAAGAAAATTAGTCCATTCGCTCCCTATATTTTTTGAAACGAGACCCAAATGAATCCCTCAGCTAAATTAAAGATTAAAGGAAAGTAAGAAGAAAATGGAAGGTGGAAAAGTGGGAATGATTAATGAATATAACTAAATAGCGAAACCACTGTGAAACAGAAAAGTAAAAAGATGCATAATAACTACTATAACTTTGTATCTAAGTACGCTAGTACCACAATAAGGTGAAAGAAAAGTGAATAGACAAATATGGGGATGCAAAATATATTATGACAGCTTATTATATAGCTGCAATTATGCTTCCTATCTGCATAATCCAAAACTCAACAAATGTTTCCGTTTTCATCGATTAATCAATACAACAGGTGAGTGTGAATTGAAAGATAAAATACAGTAAAATTCGCATAATTCGGCTCCGCGTAAATAGGCACTTCACTTAATTCGGTAATTTCATTCAAGCCTGTGCAAACCTTTCATTCAATGTGTGATAATTAAAAACTCCGCTTATATTTTCATTGCATAATTCGGCATTTTACTCAATGCGGCATGCTTTGCAGTTCACTGAGACGGCTGATTTCGTGCAGATCGTCAGATTTAGAATAATAGCTTCTGATTGGCTTGCAACAAATGGAACAACTACAAAATACACGTACTTAGTAAATACCCCGTTCTGACATTATTCAATTCCAAATAACGGTTCGAATATAAGAGCTGCGTTTCTTGAAACAACGTTGCTTTAGATGCACGGCTATTCTGTCTCATCTAGCCAACATGCAATCATAATAATAATAATTTATATGAAAACTGCAATATTTTGATATTAAGGTAATAAAGCTAATCTTAGTGAATGATTCAAGATAGCACATATGCTGATAGTCCTACAAACATCTTACCCTCTTATCTAGATTTTTAGAGCGTTAACTTATCTGCTCATGAAGCTCAACATGTACAGCATGGTATCTAGTAGATTAGTACACAGTATATGTTCGAACACAACAGTTTTATGTCAATTGCATCTACACATGCGCGTTTAGACATTTTAAGATAAACGTTTAGTAATTTATTGCAATAAAGCAACATGCGTAAGTTTTACTCTTTGAACCCTAATGCCCCTAATCCCGATTTAATTCGGTACGGCTCAACAACATCTCAGCCCTAATCCCAATTCAACTCGGTATGGGATATATTCACCTCTCTGCGGCTATTAATCGAATTTTTGGCAACCAAATGACGTCAACAACATCATTGGGGTGTTATTAACAGTCAGTGTGACTCACAACAGGCGTCAACAGAATTAATGAGTCATTGGGGACAGTGACAGCCATATTGATTTTCAGGACAGGTAGAAGCTCTGCGCACGCTATTTTTCTCGTGGTATGTGGAACGATGGCACGACGTTCGACGATTTATTCTGGTGAAGTTCTAGAAAGACTATTGATATCGAATCAAATTCTGAAGAAGGATACGATGTTTCATCGAGTGATAAAGAAGACGACGAAACTTCCGATGATGTCTCGATTCGTCACCTACGAGAATTCCAAATGAGTTGCCCATTTACGGGTGATAGTGGCGCTATGAATATTCTTAATGACTGTGTAACACCGCATCCATTATTTTGTCTGTAATGAAATAATGAAGATTTTGAAGCGTCCTACAAATATCTATGCTAGCTGATGTTAGGCAAGCGACAGGAAGACGTCTGCGACCCACTCGGGCATGCTATGTCTGCTCTCTCGTCCGAAGGAACAGAGCTGCCGTAGTTGAAGGACGAAAACGACGTGAATCGAGATATGAATGCACTCCATGCCAGAAAGCACTTTGTGTTCCTCCTTGTGTTGGTCTCCCGTGCACAGTTGAACATTTTGATTGAATTTTCTGATCATGTTTATCGATTTATTCAAACAATTTGTTTCTTGAAAACATTTTTTCATCTAAAAATACATAGTTTTCAAGATCGATTTTTTTACTTTCTTGTACAAGAAGCACCAATAAAACCGCAATCATTTGAAAGGGAATATGCTAGACCTATTGCATATCAATTTGCATTGCAATAGGATCAGTACTTCATGAGTAAAATCATCTTGAAGGCCAAAATCGTAGCTTGATAACTGACAGTAGGGTTCAAAGGCCAAATTGTGGGGATTACACTGTAGGTTGCAGAATTACTTCATACTGAGCAGTTTTCAGGACTGCGATAAGTCCGACTTACTTCTATAGGTTTCCGACGGAGAATGACGAAATCTTCAGCTCTCATCATCATGAAGCGGGTGAATTTGTGGCAGAGAAGGCGCTCAATCTCATCGGACTGCAAATAACAGACAAATGTGACCCATCAGCATAAATGTCATCTACACAAAACAGGGTTGCAATTAGATTGACTTATTTCGCACCAACAATACAAATTCAGCTAACGAAGTCTCTTGGATGAAATTTTGTTGGTCAGTTATAAATGCACGTCTCTGACTCCAGACAAGTCAAACACAGGATCAGGTGCATGACTCAAGGATTGTCATGAGCATACTTTTAATCCAGCAGCCAGAGCGAGTCTCTGCAGGAAACGAGACCGAACATGAGACTTTCACAGAATGATGTAGGAGAGAGCGGGGTATTATGGGCCACCTGAGTTTGAAGGGTTATAGAGACCACCAATTCCGCTCTAGGATCAACTTTTCGGCCTAATCACCAGCTATAGACACAGACGCAAGGTTCCGACTGTCATTTTCCCATAATACCCGTTTCACTCTGTTGTAGTGAGAAAATCCTGAATTGTGACGATTTTGCCAATTTCGAAAGTTTGTGGATGTTATAGGCCACCTGTTGGGGGTGTCATGGACCACCCATTAATATTTGTAGAAATGCAATATTAACTTATCAATGTTCCACAATAGTCAAATTGAAGATGCTACCTACACATAAAAGTGATTAAATATTTTATGTATCAGTCAACCGGTTTAGATAAGTTGTTAGCCCACATGACTTAAATTTTGACGAATAATTAAGCATTCTTACTATGCGAAGGCATGATAATCAACCCTATAATTGAAAATAATCAGCGTGAGAGCTGTAAATCAACGCAGATAGAGATTGAATTGATTAATTCCAGACTAAGTCCGTAAACTGCTTGAAACCTTATCACAATCGTTCTAGCTGGTTATCTACCCCAATTTCCGAACATTAGTTCGCAACCTCATTAGATGTAAATATGCTACAAAAACACTGGCACGAAACAAACTAATTGATCGACATGTTGTAGCTTGAGATACTGTGCAAGTAAATACGTTGAGATAGCAATCCAAGTAATAACGTGAGATAACATGCCTTAGGCGCAGCCCTCAGCAAATACGAACTACACTATCTTTCACCCGATGTCTCGACTTGCCACGCTTCTTATTGCTTACATCGCTTTAACTTTCGAAGACCTTTCACAACAGTATACTGCAACATATTTTCCTCTTGCCTATGCTTGCGCTTGAGTAGAATGAAGGGGAAAAATTGGTGACTTTTAAGGTATTGCGGTGAATTGTGGGCTGGCCTATAACTCCCCACCTTAGGTATACTTACAAAATCAACTGTTGCTACATATGTAATATATTTCATCCAACCGGTTTTGTTTTCTCGAAGGTGATTAACCATACTACATATCAACTGTCAAGATCTCAGTTGATGCTCAAGCATGACTTGCTCAGGAGAAAAAACACATACAGAAGGAGCGCTCAAATTTTCGTGAAACTCCAATTTCGGTTAAAAAATTGAAAACAATTGCGTAGTCAGAAACACCACGTGTTTTCATTTACAATGTTTTCGTTCACATGTGCTCAAAAATTGATCTTCAGGTTGGAAAGTATGGCGTACACGGGGGTGGCCCATAACACCACGCTCTCTCCTACATCCTATGTCTACTGCACATCTGCCGAGATCTGTCTGGTTCCTCTTCTTGTCAGACAGGATCAAAGAAAAACACATTAATCAAATGGGACGCAAATTTCATCATTTTTGCCAAAGAAGTCAATCTAAGTCCGTGTTTTTCTTTGACCCTGTTTGAAAAGAAGAGGAACTAACTAGAACTGGGCAGATTCGTAGTAGGCATATGGTGTACATCAACCTGTGAAAGTCTCATTTTCGGCCTCGTTCCCTACAGAAACTAGCTCTGGCTGCTGGACTATAATAGCCTACCGATTTTATTCTTCATTTGTGAATTTCCACATCATGTATGACCTAATTTTTCTTTTAAACTAAATCACACATGAATAAGATAAATAGCTTAACGATTGTCAGCACTATAAATCTTATTGATGGTGTGGTTTACATGCGGATAAAAAAGAAAACGAAGGAATTAGGAGCACATCACTTTTTTGGAAAAATTCACAACAAAGGCTAGTTTTAACCCCGAAGCGTTTTGGAGGACTCTACACCACTGATGAAATTTATTTTCTAATCTAGTCGCTTCGTCTGTCAAAAAAGGTCTACAATGATGATTAAATGATTTCTCAAATAGTGACGAGCGGTAGCTATGTCAATACCGAGTATCATGTAGGCCTTCCACTGAGTATAAGTACCACCAAGCATGATATATCTTACCTGTTTGATTGAAATACTGATGCGGAGGGAGTTGACTGAACCTTCTATCAATATTTTCTCCTTCTCATTCCGACTGATGACGATAGGCGTCAAAATCAGCTCCTGACTGCTTCCAACCTCAATTTCAGGTTTATTGTGCCTTTCAACAACCTGCGAGTTGAAGTTTTCGATGCAGAGTGCTGCCGTCAATGTTTGACGAACAGCGTGAAGGTACAGTTTCAAAGCCTGAAATTAGTCATGATCAGGTATTCAAATAATGTAAACCATATTATCATGACATATCATAAAGCAATGCGAAATACAAGGCGCGTTCAAACGAAAATCGTGCGATTAATCCCTCGTTTAGAAAGAATCACTGAATCAATTAAGTTAACATGGCGCAGCATTGATCAGTGCATCAAGATATATCATCTTTCAAAAAGCCAAACAGCGCGAAATTGCGCCAACCTGTCGATTATTTTATCTCCTCGCTTAGTCTAAGGATCCAAACCTCCAATTTTTGGTTAGCGCTGATATAGGAGAATATATGCCACAACGTGTGAGGACATTCCGAATTTATGCCTGGCGACAGATAGCTGTATTTTTATTCAAGCCTGAATTATAATGGACTTCGCATCATTTGTGACGTGAACCATAAATGTCAATGAACAAGCAGCAGTATTCTCATGTTGAAAATAGATGGAGGAAATGAAGAGTGCAAATAGGAAGTTGTAGTTCCATTGAAAGTACAGTGAAATTGGCAGGCATAAATCGGAAAAATTCCGATCACTTTCAAAATTTTCGGAGAACCTGATGATTACTTATTAGGTTATGAGATTTACTTATTAAATGAAATTCTGAAAAAAATCAGTAAACCTGGATCCTCTGAGGTGGCTTCATTTTTTGCATTTTATCCCTTTTGTTGTCGTAGACGATATTATTGCATGATGAACAGGAATCTGCAATCATATGCAAGTCAAAAAACATTACAAGTGATATTCATAGGAATTTTGATTAGCCGATTCTAAGAAACACTATAGGCCGCATAGGCCTACTCAAGCTTGCTTTCATGTGCGATTTACTAAGCTACCTACTCCGTTAGCCACTATGAAAAAAGTTTACCAAATAGGACAATTCAAGTGTCTATTGAAAGACACCTTGATGCTCATGAAAAAACAAGCGGTTAAATTACGGCTTATAATATATTATCCTTGGTTCTGAGATAATCAAAATCTTCTACACTTAATAACAGCAATCTATTTCGAGTGACACATTGAGGCTAGATTATGAGTTAGATTGTGAATGCTGATCTGACATGTGAATTCACAATGACCTTGTTTGGTCAACTAGGTAGCTTGATGATAGAGAGCAATGATAGATGACAGGGCTTACAGCCTGCAAAAAAAATTGAAAATATCAAACAGATATACATCACACGGGACTGGGAATGTAGCCTCCATCGACCGTTCCTAAAAGAATTATGAGCCCGGAAAAGCACAGTAATTTCATGAGCTAGAACCGAAAACCAGGAGACTTCATTTCTATCGTGGTTCTAAGAAGACAATATATTTTTAGCAAAAAGTGATTAATTCCTATAGCTTCCCATGTTATTGCTTTCCGTAATGGCCATCATAATGATTTAAGCCGAATTCCAATCAATTTATCATAACGCAAACTTCTGCATAAATTGGTGACTCGAGATCATACAAGTAAAGGATTACAAAAGACTAAGAGAAACCTATTATATGACTACTAATTGTTGCATTGGACTGGTCACCTTGGAAATAAAAGTCAGTAAAGAAGGGAAATCCAATAGGTGCATGAAAAAAAATTATTTAAAGAATACAGGACGACAGCAAGCAACATCTTTTATGTAAACTTGTACAACCTTCGCACCAGTCGTGCGATTAATTTCAGATTTCAGATACGGATGATTGAGGATAAGAGGATAATTTCTCATCTAAATTCATGAACCAAATCTCAACAGGCAAAGCATTCTAATCAACGCATTAAATAGTCCACTACAAATGATCAAATTTCATTGTTTTTAAGCTCTGAGTGAAATTCGGTACACAGACCAGATTTTTCCGGTTGAGATTTGACCGTTCAAGATGGAAAGCTCCCCTATCTTTGAAGCATCTATACCTCAAAGATTACGTCAATCGGGTGGTAGGAAAGTCATAGGAGTGAAGTGCAAGAAGCCTGCATAATATATAGGCCTATTATATAGCTGATGGATTAAGTCATAATGTGAAAAAAATGTTGATAATCTCTCCCCAAAAATTATTCCAGTGTACGAGTTTGTTAATAAAATGTGAAAATACGCAGATCATATGCTTCGAAAATAAAAGTAACAAAAATAATGTCATTTATTTCGCAACAAGAAAAATGATTTTCTACATAAACACGATAATTGTTTTCCTTGTAGTGAACTTGCTAATCACATTAATCGTGAGTTTTGTTCTAATAGTTGCATAGTTTCTTATTCTTATTATGTAGATATACTATTTAAATTTTGCATCCTTGCGTCATATGCTATGCATACATCATAATTTATTGCTTTAGACTCAAAACACGTATGGTGCGCTAAAGGGGTCCTGACGAAAGAGTTTGAAAAGTTAGTCTTGTAGCCTTAGCAGGATACAAGCCTTCGAGCCTGCTAATGGGGCACATTCAGTTCTGATTCAAATCAGTGATTGCATATCGTTGCCGGACTCGATCAGAGGGATCGACCAAGCATAATTGCAATGCTACGTTCAAGTAGTAACGACTGGGAACATGCAGTAAAATAAGAAAATAATTAAAATAATTTTTGGTCAGTCGACGCAGACCAATTCGAGTATTTTTCCAATTACAATTTCATATCGAATGGAAGATGTCATCGGCAACTGATTCACGAAAAATTACGAAGCTTCGCAGATCCCAACATTACAACAGGGCACGAAAGGTTTTGGTATCGCAACGTGGATTGATAGAGAAACCCTAAAATAGAAAACTTTGTAAGGAAAATTTTGATAGCTGTATATGCAGAAAAGGGAAAGTGCCGACACATTTTGCTAAATCAGGACCTAATGATAATGACTGAGATTCAAAAGAGCATCATTCATCCATACTACATACTCATACATGCGTACTTCACTTCTTCTGTGAACAGTGAACAAGCGCCCGGGCGCGAAACGTCTGGCTCCTTATTTTACTTCATTTATTCATTTTGGCTAATAAACATCGGAAGAGACTTGGTGAATTTTTGATTCTAAAAAATCGGTTTGATTATGAAAATCCTCCCGCCAACCGCCATCAAACTTATCATTCACCCAACTGAAAAAATGGCAGTCATGATAATGGCAAAATAATGTAAAATGCCTCAAATGAATGGAGTCTCCTGCAGTTGCTTCTTGTACTTGGATTTAATTTCTTTATATGTATTATTGTATTATTTTCTGATTTGTTTATCTGTATAGTTTCCACGAAAACGTTTATGCTTGATTTGAATAAAAGTTGTGGTTCTCGATCGGATTTTGGGAATTGTCAGATGACGGTAGTTTGAAGTACGTGTTGTCTCTTAGTGTTCATGGTTTCGTAAGCAAGGTTGAGGTATTGTCGTTTCCTAGTGGTCGTAATTTCGTAAGCGAGGTTTTGTCTGTTTCCATAAGTAGTGAGAGTTTAGGCTCGTAAGCAAGGTGTTATTTTGCAAATATTTGGTTTGTCAATCAAAGCGTGAATTTTCGGTAAGTCATTTGCTTTGTACATTTGAATTGTATATACTGTCTATATAAACCATAAGCTATCACGGCTATGGCAGCAAATGACATCAAACAGACTTTGTCAAATTATGATGAAACAGGTGATGTTCATATATGGTTGAAAAAGATCAAGCTTGTTGCGAAGTTGCGCAAAATCTCTGATGTTGATTCCACTTTTCCTGGAGGGTGCTGCCTTTTCGGTGTATGATGAATTGAGCGATGCCGATAAGGGAGATAGTGAAAAGATTGAAAATGCGTTGTTCAAGGCTTTCTATTTGAATAAGTTTGAGGCCTATGAAGAATTGTTGAGACGAAGATGGTGTCCTGGGGAGGCTGTAGATTTGTTCATTTCGGATTTGCGTCGGTTGGCTCGTCTTGCCGAGATTAAAGATGAGAACATGATAAGATGTGCTTTTGTCGTCGGTATGCCTCAAGATGTCTCGGCTCAGTTGCGCTCTCTGGCGAATGTCAGTTCGTGTTCTATGACTTCGTTGATTGAAAAGGCTAGAATGTTGACTAGCAAGTATAATTGGGTGGAGACGTGTGCAGTGTCGCTTAGTTCAGGTGGGACTTCTGGCAGTCGGCCAAACCCTAAATTTGAGAAAAAGTACCCAACCAACCCAAGACCAAAGTGTTATCACTGTGATGAGGAAGGGCATATTGCCAAGAATTGTCCGAAAAAGTCTTGGCAGGAGAGGAGGACGTGCTTCAAGTGTGGGGAATTTGGTCACATTTCTCCGAATTGTCCTCACAAAGACTCAGGTGTTAGGAATTCGGGAAACGAGGCAGGGAAGTCGTCTGCGCCAGCGCCTTCCCAGTGAATGGTGAGGCGCTGCCGGCCGTGACAGTTATTGTTGAGGGACACCCTATTTGCGGTTTACTTGATTCTTGCTGCACTCAGACAATCATTTCAAAAAGTTTGGTTCGAGATCCTTTGGTTTGTTCAGGTGGAATTGTTCGTATGGCCAGTGGCGAGACTGTTGATGTGATAGGTGAGAAAAGTGTCAAGATGATGATAGGAAAACAGGAAGTTTATATTGATTGTATTATAACCAAAAAAATGATTGCAGACCATCCCCTGTTTTTGGGCTTCGATGTGATTAAGCGTTTGAATGGTGTCTTCATTGATCCTTCAGGAGCAGTTGTTTTTGGTCGTAATAGAGGCGTTATGTTGCTTCCCGAACGTATTGCATTGTCCGATAGGATCATCTTCGGAGCGTTTCGGAGCGTAAGCCCACTGGACCCTCTCCGTCTCCTAATACTACTGTTCCTGTTGCACCAGAAAGCATACAGATTGAAGATGTCGATTTTTCTGCGGAGTTTAGGGATGGGAAATGGAGTGTAAGATGGAAGTGGTCGGGTGATCCGAAATTGAGTCAAAGGACTGGTTGCTATCACAGTGATGAAGATGCTAAGGATGAATTTGAAGCGGAGGTGACCAAGTGGATTAAGCAAGGAATTTTGGTTCCGATACCTGAGACTGAGGAACCGTGGAAGATGCCTGTGATTCCCTTAATGGCTGTGAGACAGGAAGCGAAAGCTAAAACCCGACCGGTTCTAGACTTCAGAGAGTTGAATCGTTTTGTTTCATCTCATACTGCGGATTCTGCCGTTTGTCATGAGACGCTAAGGCGTTGGCGGCAGAAGGGCGAATATTTGACTTTGCTTGATCTGAAGAGTGCTTATTTGCAGTTGTGCATCGACAGGGATTTGTGGTCGTTTCAAGTTGTTAAATTCGATGATGCGTATTACTATCTTACTCGTCTGGGATTTGGGCTCAATTGCGCCCCGAGGATAATGTCTAAGATCTTGGAAAAAGTCTTGTCGCTTGATGATGAAATAAGGAGAGGCACTGAACACTACATTGATGACATCATTGTCGATAATACTGTGGTGTCAGCTAAGCGAGTGTCTGATCATTTGTTGAGGCACGGTTTGCTGGTAAAGGAGCCGGAGAAATTGAGTGCTGCAAGGTTTTGGGGTTGCAGATTTATGAGGATGATTTTGGAAGACTGCAGTGGAAGCGCGGAAATTGTTTGGTTTGCCTGGACTTACGAGGGGTGATTGATAAGTTCGCGGCCTGATATACAAAGCTTAAAGCCAGGCCATTATGCACATGTGGATTGATACAATGTAATGTGCTGACGGCGCATGACGAGTGATCAGTCGATCCGGTGAACTGTTGGTAAACCACAGCTACTTAACTTCAGTTACTAACTTAACAGCAGGGACCCTAGGATTCTGCGGTGAAAAATTCGATTTTCTGCGCTCAATTTTCGCAAATTCTGCGTTTTTCTGCAATCTACCATATTGTACATAATTTATCTGTAAATTCATATCATAGCAACTAGACAAAGTTCATATAATTTCTAAATAGCCTACAGTAGGCATATACTGTAGGCTAAGGCTTTAGGCTATATGTAGGCCTTAGGTCAGGTAGCCTACCTATTTGTCGAATAAGCTTGTTATAAATAAAATTCCATACAAGTAGACATTGTACAGTAGATGCGTGTTACATAATACGAGGCCTACTGTCTACATGCAATACCGTATAGATTAAACCTGCGGCCCTACTATTCCTAAACTTACTAAGCTAATAGTCGCGTACAGATTGGCTAAGCTAAGGCCTATTGTGTTCATGAACAGCCTATAAAAGACAGATTTTCAAAAGAGTTTTTATAACAAACAATGAACGTTTATCAAAATATCAGAGTGAAAGAAATACATATTCAGACTACAGTGAATTGAAAGAGATTTTAAACATGTTTTTCAAATTGTCGTCTTTTAGGTTTTGTCTTCTACATGTATCAATGTTGCGCATACAGCTGATCTCTCGACATCAGCGCTGTTTACAGGCATTCGAGTGAAATAGGTCTACAGTAGTCCGTATATCATTAATTTTTGATGCGAGAATGCTTTTGTTCAATTTGTAGAAAATCTGCGTCTTTCTGCGATTTCCATCGTTTTCTGCATTTTCTGCGAAATTCTGCGCTCCGCAGAATCCTAGGGTCCCTGCTTATCAGTCAGTTAGTCAGATAAGTGTTGCGTAAGATGGATCACGTTTCAAATCGAGCTGTTATTCGTTATCTCGGCTTGAAAGGACTCACACCAAAGGAGATTCATGATGATATGGTTGAAACACTTGGTGAGAAAGCTCCGTCCTACACCACAGTCAAGAAGTGGGCTTCAGAATTCAAGCAAGGAAGAGAGCTTGGAAGATGATCCCCGTTGTGGAAGACCAGTGACAGTGAGCACAGAAGATGTGATCGATCATGTTCAAAAGATTATTCTTGATGATCGCCGTACAACCGAGCGAAAGATTGCCTTCGAACTGAAGATTTCACAAGAGCGTGTCCATAATATCATCCATCATGAACTTGGCATGAACAAAGTTTCCGATGGGTGCCACGACTGCTCACACCAGAGAACAAACGAACCCGCTTTCTCATCTCAAGGAACAACCTGGCGCTGTTCGTAAGAGATCATGAAAATTTCATGGACCGGTTCATTACGATGGATGAGACTTGGGTTCACCACTATCAGCCAGAGTCGACAGAACAATCGAAACAATGGAAGCACCAAGGATCACCAACTCCGCGGAAAGCCAAGGTCACCAGGTCCGCGGGAAAGGTCATGGCCTCCATTTTTTGGGATTCGAAGGGAGTTTTGTTGTTGGACTTCCTAGAGACTGGTCGGACTACGCTCATTTGTTGCAGCAGTTACGAGTGCAGATCAAGATCAAGCGGAGAGGGAAGCTCACGAAAGGCGTGCTCTTCCATCAAGACAATGCGCCTGCTCACACCTCCGCTACCGCCATGTCTGCCATCCAAGGTTGTGGGTTTGACAGAATTTCCCATCCACCCTATTCTCCTGATCTGGCACCATCGGACTTTCATCTCTTCCCAAAAATGAAATTGTAGCTCAGCGGTCAGCACTTCGCATCCAACAGTGACGTCATGGAGGCCGTTGAGGAGTATCTGGACTCCAAAGATTCACACTTCTATGAGCAAGGGATCCGCGCAGTGCTGCACCGTTGGGCTAAGTGCGTTGATTGTAGGGGCGATAATGTCAAAAAATAAATATGTATCGTATGCGAAATATGCTTTTTTCTATATCGGGCCGCGAACTTATCAATCACCCCTCGTATCAGGTGTTGTGACTCGAAGGCAAGTGTTTTCTTTGACGAGACAGCTAGTCGGGCACTATCCTAACGCGGGGTGGATTCGCATTGCCTGTGGATATATTAAGAGATGTTGTGGAGGCTCGAGATGGCAGGAGCCTGCTAGTGAGAGTGAAAGAGATGTTGACTGACGTGTTTCGCCGGTTGAAGGATGGAGATGATCCCGTAGGAGGAAGCTGGAGCGTGCAGTTAGGGTGTGCTATGCGGGTTTGGTGTGATGCAAGTTCGATTGGTCTGAGATGTTTGATAGAAGTTGATGGTTCAGTCATAGAAGATGCGGCTTGGCTTCGTGGGAAGGATGACAACACCCATATCAATGTAGTGGAGTTCGATGCTGTGTTGAGGGGATTGAATCTAGCTCTGAAGTGGGACTTGCGTTGCTTTATGGTGATGACGGACTCAGCGACGTGTGTGAAGTTAGCGGAACCACTCAGCGGACCCATTTTTTATTATAGCTTGATTCTAGGCCTATTCGAAACAGCTGCTAGTTTTTCAATTTCAGTCTCCTGATTATGAAACTGAGCTCAGATTTCATAAATTCACAGTCGTTTTTGAGAAAATCAAGTTTGAAGACAAAAGTGGTTCCGCTGTGAAGTTAGCGGAACCATCCATCGGAACCAATTGCTGAGTCTCGCTGATTGACGCAGTAAATCAATTTCTTTTGGTCACTAACCGATCAATTTTGTTGTGCTGATCACGAATATGTGCCTCATCTTTCAAAACAATGCAGATTTCACCCGGAAATCTGAATTTCACTTTTTCTGCAAGCTGATTGTGAAGTTAGCGGAACCATTTTTTGATACAAAGACTTTCTCAGCAAAATCCATCCTCTCCTACTAATTTGAAGCTCCTAATCATAAATATGTAATCAGATTTGCAAAACTCGCCCGCATTGCAAAGATATTCCTCTATGTGGGTCCGCTGTGTAGTTCGCGGAACCACCTACTGGCATTAAAATTTCAAATTCTAATTTTTGCAGAGAATCACTGCAATAGACATACCAAGAGAATGAAATTGCTTCACTGATCACTGTTTGCCGTCCGATTTCACGGGAGGATTAGTACTTGCCGAGAAAAATTGATTTTACGGTTTTCAAGAATTTCATCGGAATCTCAGCAAAATCCAACCCTCTCCAGATCAGCCGAACCATCATTTATTACAGCACAATTCTATTGCACCATCACAATGTGAAATTACCTCTTGTGCGCTTCCCTTCTCGGTGCATGCTGCTGTGCCTCTGAAGTCAATAGATGAGAGGGTTGGATTTTGCTGAGATTCCGATGAAATCCTTGAAAACCGTAAAATCAATTTTTCTCGGCAACTCCTAATCCTCCCGTGAAATCGGACGGCAAACCGTGATCAGTGAAGCAATTCCATTCTCTTGGTATGTCTATTGCAGTGATTCTCAGCAAAAATTAGAATTTGAAATATTAATGCCAGTAGGTGGTTCCGCGAACTACACAGCGGACCCACATAGAGGAATATCTTTGCAATGCGGGCGAGTTTTGCAAATCTGATTACAGATTTGTGATTAGGAGCTTCAAATTAGTGGGAGAGGATGGATTTTGCTGAGAAAGTCTTTGTATTAAAAAATGGTTCCGCTAACTTCACAATCAGCTTGCAGAAAAAGTGAAATTCAGATTTCCGGGTGAAATCTGCATTGTTTTGAAAGATGAGGCACATATTCGTGATCAGCACAACAAAATTGATCGGTTAGTGACCAAAAGAAATTGATTTACTGCGTCAATCAGCGAGACTCAGCAATTGGTTCCGCTAACTTCACAGCGGAACCACTTTTATCTTCAAACTTGATTTTCTCAAAAACGACTGTGAATTTGTGAAATCTGAGCTCAGATTCGTAATCAAGAGACTGAAATTGACAAACTAGCAGCTGTTTAAATAGAATTAAGCTATAATAAAAAATGGATCCGCTGAGTGGTTCCGCTAACTTCACACACGTGACTCAGCGACCGTGCTGGGTTGGATGAAGTCGGTTCTGACCGGAGATAGGCGAGTGAAAACTCACGGTATTGGAGAGATGCTTATTCGACGAAGATTAGCGATGATTCGGGAGTTGTGTGACGAGTATTCTTTGAAGAAACAGGTCGAATTTGTTTCCAGCGAGAAGAACAAAGCTGATTCATTAACACGTGCAAACAAATCGTGGATTGAAGAGATTCAATGGCTTGTAGCGCCTTTGTCTTAGATACCCCACAGGATTGGACTCTGAGAGATTTGCATAATCTACATCACTTCAGTGTTGATAGAACTCTTTTCCTTGCGGAGGAAGTCGGTATTAGAGCAACTAGGGCTGAAGTTTCCTCTATTGTCAGCACTTGCGATGAATGTCGCACGATTGATCAGCCTCCAGTAAAATGGACTCATGGCGATTTAAGCGTTAACGAAACATGGGAGAGGCTTGCGTGTGATATCACACATTTTCGTGGTGATCTATACCTGACTATCATTGATTGTGGACCGTCGAAATTCGCGATTTGGCGGAGACTTCTGAATAGAAGTGCTATTGGCGTTTGTCAGGTGTTTCAGCGGTTATTTCGTGAAAGAGGTCCACCTAAGGAGATCTTGAGCGACAACGACTATACTTTCCGGTCGCAAGAGTTTCGTTCTTTGTGTGGGAGTTAGTGTTTCAAGCAAGTTTTTGAGGTGCATACCGACCAAGTGGCAACGGTATTAACGAAAGGCATCTTCGAACTATCAAGTCAATTGCCAGTCGAACTGGTCGTTCTATTAAAGATTCAGTTTTCTGGTTCAATGCTCTTCCAAAGGAAGGAACGTCAGTTGATTCTGTCCTGTCTAGTGGTGTGTATACGTATGGTTGTCGGTATCCCGTACCAACTGCAGAAGGAAGTGCAGGTTGTGCTTGCGATGAGGTCATTTGTCCTTTTTCGATTGGAGATCGCGTAGTTACGAAGCCCGTTAGTGCTAGGTGCACTGACCGTTGGGTTCCGGGAGTCGTGACCGCCATAAATTCAAACCTGAATGTCGATGTGAACGGTGTCGCTCGGCATATCGCAGATGTAAGGGTGGACGTTCGATCTCATGAAGATGATAGCTCAGATACCAATAAAGCTGTGGGAGATTTGATTCAGGATTTGGTTCAGGAAGAGTCAAGAGAAGTTGAAGAGACTAATGCTGATGAAATTTATGGCTGGAGAATCTGACCCCGATGATGGAAACCTGCTTGCAATTGTAGAGTCAGCTCCTCAGGTCCGTTCTTCTAGAAATGTAGGCCGACCTTGTTGGCATCGAGATTATGAGTTTTGATTCTTAGTTTTTTAGTTTAAACTTGAGTCCAGGGGGAGGTGTACTTGGATTTAATTTCTTTATATGTATTATTGTATTATTTTCTGATTTGTTTATCTGTATAGTTTCCACGAAAACGTTTATGCTTGATTTGAATAAAAGTTGTGGTTCTTGATCAGATTTTGGGATTTGTCAGATGACGGTAGTTTGAAGTACGTGTTGTCTCTTAGTGTTCATGGTTTCGTAAGCAAGGTTGAGGTATTGTCGTTTCCTAGTGGTTGTAGTTTCGTAAGCGAGGTTTTGACTGTTTCCATAAGAAGTGAGAGTTTAGGCTCGTAAGCAAGGTGTTATTTTGCAAATATTTGGTTTGTCAATCAAAGCGTGAATTTTCGGGTAAGTCATTTGCTTTGTACATTCGAATTGAATATACTGTCTATATAAACCATACTTTTTTAGGATGATATTCATCATCTTGGTTTCTAATCATGTTAACACATTTACATACATGATCTGGTGCAGCAGTTTAAACTGAAGTTCAATATAGAGGCTGACTATTTGGTTCGCCAGATGGCTCAAGTCACTCATTATCATCCAGACCATCCGGATGAGGAATAATTTGCATATAATTTCAGAATCAGCTGACAGATGTTGCGTGTCAATCATTCGGATTCTAATTATGCCACCATAAAGGTGGCGAAAATCATATCATTATTCTATAATCAAAAAATGTACAGAAAATGCAACTGGAAAACGACTGATCCTGAGCGTTCAAGAGACAGACAGAGCCAGAAATAAATTTAGATAAATCAAGATTGGTCAATAATGAAACAACTTCCTGACGCTTATCGAACAACAGAAAAAGTTGATGTGATAATTATTCAAATGATTTAAACAATCTTGCAGCCATTTAGTTACTTATGCAGATTTTATCGAATTGTTGTCACTGGTCGTAGCGCTGATGACAAGCTACGACCAAGGAGCACTAGCTCCCTCGAGATGAGTTTGAGATCACCTTGCATTGCTGTTGGAATGGGCAAGCGCAATGTCTTTCGTTTTTCGCGTGCCTCGTGCGTCATGACTCGATAAATCAAATATACAAAGCAAGCTAAACTCAAAAGTTGATGCATTATGATCTAGTCTATCAGTGAAGGATTGATTCTCAAAATGCAGCGTTGGCTTTGACCATAGACATCGAACAACAACAACTAGGCTGTGGCTAGTTGAGGGTGAGAAATATGAAGTATCAAATCAAAAAAATGGCAAATCATTTCCAAGATATGCCTTGAAGACTTATTGTAGCCAAACAATAAGATATTTGAAATTTATTTGCTAGAGACAATGCATGCTTTTATGTGGAAAAATAATGAAGATAGCTCTAAGCTAATCAATAACGATCGAACGACAAAAGAATTGGGCTGTTTAGTCAGTGAGGCTCCATATCACAGTATGTCTTGCGGACATCCTAAAACAGACAATAGCTAGAGTATTCACTCCAACATTCACTCCTTGAAAGAAAATAAGGATTTTTTTGTTGCAGTTAATATAATGCATCAGCTTTTATATCAAAATTAAACATTCGCATTTTCGGTTTGTTAGTCAGTTATACATACTACATAAATCAGGATTGTATGTCCTGAATACAAAGAAAAATCAGGACCAAAATTTACCAAAAATTAATCTCCCGTCAATGCAAAAATTTCGTCATGAATTATCGCCCTTTTCTAGTCCACAGCAATAAAATAGAAGGACCAACCACTATCCAACTCTATCAATTCACGCACCCTAATGCATCAGCCGCATCATCCATGTTAAAGTACAGTCGAACCTCTATATTTGAACCTCAACAAAGTGAATCTCTCAGAATGGTTAACTAAATTTTTGATCCCACCAAAAATCGTATACTTTGCGCTTCTTACATATCTCTACATAGTGAGCCTCTTCATGGTGAATAATATCTTAATAGTGAATATATTATTTGGTCCCTTTATTGTCTCAACCTCTACATAATAAATATCTTTCCATCAAGTGTGTATTGATTTTTAATTATACTTTGTAATTAATACTCATCACATGTACGTACTCTACATTCATTGAGGCGATTCGCTCGATTACTGCTCCAAAGTTTCCTTTGTAGCTGTAAAAAGTCAAAGTCTTCTCAAATTTTTTTGTAACTGCAATTAAAGAGATATGAGAAAATGTTGTCCTTTTACAACTATAACAACTATACTCATTGACATAATTAATGAAAATCATTGGCTTGAATTGAAGTTTTGTTTCATTTTTTTCTCAGGTATGATGCTATATCTCGCTTTCTATGTATTACCATTCAACACATTAGAGAATGGAGAAAGATCTATGGTGGTCAAATTTCAAATTGCTTCTATTCAAATTTCACAACTTTCAATCGATGCAACTGTCACAATTGCTTTTACAAATTGAACATAAACGTGAACTGAAATCCAGCTTTTGTAAAATAAAAGGGCACACGATCAGTTTGCCAGAGGTATGGCTATTGGAATGATTCGTTGTGGTAGAAGTTGTGCGAGTGTTGCCGAAGAGCTGCAACTATCGAGAGTCGTTGCTTGGAGGTGTTGGTGTCGATGGAAAGCAGAAAGAGATGTTAAAAAGAAGAAGGGATCTGGTCGACCAAGAAAGTCTGCAGGAAGGACAGACGCACGTCTAGTTTTAGCTGTAAAGAGGAATAGATTTGTGTCAGTCCCAAAGCTAGTCGTACACTAGAAGAGTGTCGCAAATATAGACTAGCGTTCGAATGGCTTACCGAAGATTGCGAGAAGCTGGAATTCAATCGCGACGAACAGCTGTCCTAATTCCATTGAGTTTTGAGCATCGCAGAATACGAGTTGCCTTGTGTGATGCCCATCGTTCATGGAATGACCATCACTGGCAGAAAGTCTTGTGGACCGATGAATCGAGATTCACTCTGGATTTCAATGACGGTCGTGTCAGAGTGCATCGTCTTCCAGGTGAACGCTTTACCCCATGCTATACTGTATTAAAGAACACGACAGATATGGTGGTGGAAGTGTTATGCTGTGGGGTGGCATTTGGCATGGCGGACGAACGACAGCAGTCATCATCAAAGGCACGTTGATTGGAGAGAGGTATCTCAATGAAATTGTGCTTCCTGTTGTTGCCCCAGTGGTCAGGGTGGAGGATCTCGTCTTCCAAGACGACAACGCAAGACCACTGTCATTGCCACTGTTAGGAGATTGAACATTCAAACCCTTGACTGGCCTGCACGCTCACCTGACTTGTCACCCATTGAACAAGTCTGGGACGAGCTTGGGCGGCGAGTGAGAGACCGCTGTTCTCTTCCACCAGTGTCCCTGAAGATTCTCTCTGAAAGACTGACAGAGCAGTGGCTTCTCCTTGAAACATCCTTCATTCAGAAACTTTGTGAATCCATGCCATCTCGAATTACTGGATGTATTGGAGCTAGAGGGGGCACACGCGCTATTAAAGTTGAATCTGCTACATGCGTTGTTTTTCTGTGCTAGCGACTTGGTGGAGATTGTGACTAAATTATCAAGGTATCATACATGCATGTATATATACCAGTCTAAAATGAAAGAAGTTAAAGAAGTAAATGTTTCAAAAATTTTGTCAATGAGTATATTTGAGTGGAACATCGATTCGTCTCTAGGAGTTGTTTTTAATGAAAGTTTGAAAATCGTTAAAGTCCATGAGTCTAAAATCTAAATTTAGATGCAAATCAATCGTTAATGCAGCTAACAGTTTCAAGTTGACGTGCGCGCTAAGTGAGCTTTTTCGCGTTTTCAAGCGTACCAACTGTTGAGTCAGATCAGGGAATTCTTTAAAAGGAAAAGTGACCTTCCAGCTTGATCAACAAGCTTTTGATCGAATAGAAAGATTGCTTCAGTTGACGAGCGACGTAGGCTTCTGTACAGACTCGTATTGACATTTATTTCCATCGTTCAAAATTTATGATGCATGTAGCTTATACTGTATACAGTACTGATTATTTTACAGTAGTTACATTTTGCATCTTGAGTTTACATTATCATTTAATAAGACATTGTGGTACAATACAGCATTACTGGTAATTACTCCTATGAAATTTGTTTTCCAAATACATGTGTTAGCATTAATGGTGTTGTATGATTGTTTTGACTTTATATGCTTTCTTTAAAACCAATATAACATCGAATTTTAGAAAACCTCCTTATAGTGAACTCTCCTCATAGTGAATTTCAAGGGATCAGATAAAAAACAGTAATAGATGCACGTTTGTGTAGACTGCATGCGTTTTGATGTAGCCCATCACTAGTTCTAGCTCATTCTTCATGGCTGTCATAAATTCATCTATCCAAGTTTCAGTACATACATAATTGCATATGTTTGTTATCATGCTTCTCATCCATTACGAGGGGGTGGTTGAATTTGGATAAAATTTGTAAAAATGAAGGTATTTACCGACATTTGGAGGCTTGCCAAATCTGAATATGTCTAGCTTCATAGACAAAGGCACACGAGCATTGTGAGGAACGACCTGAAGACATTTGATTTCAGAAATATGGCTATAGACTTGCTACTTTCCAATTCATTATAGAAAAGTAGAAAATTTCATTTTAACCAACAATCTCAGTCTGTGTTTCATTGGATTAGCATGTGTATTTCATCTATCCTGCCCGACAAGAAGACGAACCAGGTAGAACTCGGCAGACGCCCAGATTCGTAGTAGGTGCAAGGTACACATCATTCTGTGAAAGGCTCATTTTTCGCCCTCGTTTCCTACAAAAATTCGTTCTGGCTGCCGGTCTATAAGTTCGATCAAGTTTACTCTGCTGAATGCTTCACACTTTGAAAAGTTATCAGCATCCGAAGTTGACTGAAGAAGATCTAGAACCCTCTTTGTAGAATCAAATGAATCAGAAAAGCCCCGTCGTCCAAATACCAGGCATGCGATGCAGTTCAGGAATTTTTCTCAATGTGCGTCGGATGATTGGATCAATGTTATAGAAAAGAAAAGTGGTCCGAAGAGGTCTCTCAGCTGAACGCCTGTTCCTGACTTCAACTTTACCATTCGATGCCGAAGAGTTGGCTGTTGTAAATAGCAGCTTGACACCCAGGGAAAGATCTCTGGCACCTCCTTTGCACATCCTTTGCACCCTCATCGAAAATCTGTTGTTGAGATACTCGATTAAAGGCATTTCGCATATCAACCTTTGAAACAACAAAGTCCAACCAATGTTAGTCGATCACAGACCTTAAGTTATGGATTACTTTTTTCTGAATATATACCGGCCACTCCAAATTGATGGTCAATTTACTTTCTACTATAATCTTCAATTTCGCACCCACACATTTACTAATCATGCATCGCAAAATTTCTCCGGCGGCTATCGGGCGCATGTCTTCCTCGCCTTTGGTCAGGGCAGTGAGATTTGCACCAGCCAAAACACATTTCACTTTTGAAGGAGCATATGAGATCTCTGAAAAAATATTCATCACATACCGGAGAGGAAAATGAAAAGGAACAGACTATTGTTCAACTAATTCAATGTCAATGAGATGTTGACAACACATTGCATTTGAACCACAAGCGGTATCCAATGGAAAATGCACAGATTGCTTCGAATATCAGAGCCACTTGAATTTGAATAGGCGGCTTTGTTGCTGTTGGGTGTTTGCTCGATAATGTTCTCCATGTCTCATCCTTGTTGGGAGCAATTCCACTTGAAGTGAGATTACGAGCGACTTTCCCAAATAGCCAGTCTTGTGCAAAAGTAATGACTCCCTGGATCTGTGCTTCTTTATGAGCGAATTCATCACTGTACTTTGACTGTTCACCTTTGGAAGCTCTTGCACTGCTTTCTTCCTCTCAAAACATCTTCCATTCTCTATTTGTTAATGTTTGTGTAGTAAGATTCATCGCAATGCGAATGCGGTGGGATGTGCATCCAACACTATATCAATTTATATTCATTATCCAGTTGATATGTGATAAAGTTGCAATCATGTTTTGAAGCATTTTGTTGTAGCTGATTTTCGACGAGTTTTTATGTTTTACAGGAAATTGTGTTGAAAATGAAGCGATCAGATAAACAAGTAAGTTCAATTATTTTTCAGTTTGATGCCAAATGATAACAATTATACTTAAATTATACTTATTTTTTTACTTCTCACACACAAAGCATTTTCAATTTCATGTTTTCATCGATTAATAATAATATTCGTCGTTCGTATGCTTAAATTGTAAATTTTCTCAAGGCTTTATTGAGAGCAATGATGAGGCTTTCCTGAGTTTTAATCTTTCGAACATCAGGATCTTGCAGTGAGCCGTCGGTGCATCGCGTTAAGATTACGCTGTATTTAGCAGGGAGCCGGAGTCAAATAAGGTCACCGACTCCAACTCCAGATTGCCGAGTCCACTCGAGGAAAAATGTTCAATTTTTACAGCCTGTTTTTGTCATCAACTTATATATTCTATCTCTGGTACAATTTCCGCTCGAAAATTATATTATTTTACATCATTACTGATCATCCCAAATTTATATTTGTGATCAAGATATCATTGAAGTGAAAAGTCAACTAGACGATCATTCAAGTAAAAATTTGGGATCCTTTAAGTATCACTTATACATACTTGCCTTGTTGATTGTCTTAACAGTCTCTTTCCCGTGCTAATTAGTGTCTCAGCTTCAGTCGCCCGCTGTCAGATTGCATGTACAATGTTTACTGGTTACTAATATAAATCTTATTTTTCAGATGATAAGGGCATGACACCTACTTACTACTAGTACATAAGTTTATTTCAGAATACTTATTGTTAGTTGTATGAGGACATTCTCCTCATTTTATTCCATTGACTAAAATCAAGTAGCAATCTGCCGTGTGTTGGTTCCGTATAAATTACCACATCTGGAGTCGAATTTTCCCGCATCCCTGTACCTTTAATTTCTACTGTGTTTTGAACATTATCTTTAATTTGAGATTTGAAATTGGACGACGTATCGCGTTGCAACGCAATGATAGCAGAGAGAGAGAGAGTGGCTCTTTCAGCGGCTATCTCTTGCTATCGTCCGCGGCAACGCTATCGCTATTCGACTAGCTGGACGGCTTGATGAACAGTGATTGACAATATTCGATTTGTATTATTAGTAGTGTCATATAGACAGTGTGAATGTTTCGCTTGTGTATAAACTAGTTCATCTTTCTTCACTGACTTCAGGAATTTGAGATCTCTATACGTATTGATCATAGTTCGAAGCCCACAAACTAATATATTACATGGACATCCTATCGAATAATATTAGTTAATAAAAATATTTTCCATCGTGTTCAGTGTGTCATTCAAGTTGTGAAATGCTGGTTGTCTTCACAGGTGCAAGGAACGAATGACAGCAGTATTCTCAGCAAGTACTCAATGGTGAATTTGGGGTATTTTGATGATCCGTTCGTCAAAGAAATGGTTTACAAATCTGTTCGCCGCGCGCCTTTGATCAACAAGTAAGGTCAACTGAACATTGTCTCGAACTCCATTAAATGACAGTTCTCTCTTCTAGAGGATATTACATTCGCATGAAAGCTGTGGAGTTTGCTGTTACTTCCTTTCTCCAGCGGTTTTCAAGTTCTCAGAAACATGTAAGTTCACAAATCTATAATTTGATACACACATCGAGCTATTAACATAATCGGTGAATTCTCCTCGGGCATGTGCTCACTTCATTTGTGGCTGCTTATTAAGCAAAGTGTTGAATTGATCTCAGTGAATCTGAGCTAAGTCAGCTGATAATTCATTGCATTGGCTGAAATAAAGGATATTCGGGTCTCAACTCATTTTTCGATTGAGGTGCTGTTCCATGATAATTGCAGTTGACCAATTGGAGATCATTATAATGTAGAATATGACCGTGCTGGAATCGATTATCGTTGCACGCTCTTGTGTAAAGAATAAATAGCATACTTGTCATTAATATATATCATATGTAAAGCCGCATACTTCATTGGAGTTTTTCATAGTACATGTGGGGTACATAGTGCTAATATCACGAAAAGTGAACGCAACTGATGATGGTGACATACTTTATGTGAAGTATATCTAGCATTCATTTATCTAACAAAAGATACGTTTCTAATGATGATGCAAGAATTGGCAAATTTTGCCAATTGATAGACCTAGGATAATATTGAAACGAATGGTAGAATATTTCCTGCAAGCATCCACTTTCTCCTTTTTGAAAAATGATGATAATTTTTGCAGATCGTTTCCCTGGGAGCTGGTTTCGATACCACATATTTCCGTCTGAAATCCAGAGGACTGTTGGAGAAAGTGACATTCGTGGAAATCGATTTCCTAGATGTGTCGCAAAATAAAGCGAAGATCATTCTCGACCGCGAACCGCTCTCCGCTCTACTGAAGTCAGATGTCAATCACGAATTGCGGATACAAGAAAACAACTATTTGAGTACGTCACGTTTTTGTCCCAATCGTTATTGTTGCTGTGTATTTTGTTTTATGATAAATTTTCCGTTTATATATCAAATTTACATCTTATTTCATCGATCTCACTAATAGTAGGATACATTGACGATTTTGAAGATCTTCTACGCTGTAATGACTGAATAAAACGATCTTGTGTCTTTTAGAGAGTATGCGCTTACCTAGTGCTCATGATGAACTTAGCATAATGGAAATACATATCACACAGTGTTCAGACGAAGACGTTTTCAGTACGAAGGTTTCTGAAAATATGATGATATCAGTAAATGTGGTTTGAATACCGGGAACATGTCAACTTCATATATTTCCATAAGAACATTGGAAATGCGATTGTTGATTGCTTATACATGGTAATTTTGCCGGAGATATGCTCAAATTGTCAGTTATCAAGGACAGTAGTAGTTAGATAGGAACCGAACTTGTGCCGGAGGTATGTCGGTGAATTTGTCCAAACAGACGCATTGAAGGACCTGCCTTCGATGAGATTGCATGCAAGTTAGTTGGAAAAGTTGTCAATTTTTTACCCAGAGGATATTGTTCATCATTATCTACATCATGTTGTTTGATAAGCGATAGGCCTATCTGAAATGAATCGCTTGGTAAAATGCAAATTCAACAAGTAGACTTATCGGCTATTTCCGATGAACCTATATTTCCATTGGATTCTTTACACTCAACTTGAGGTGATTAGATAATGATTTGTTATTTTTCTGAATCATTGGCATTCATTTATTTCAGAGCTGTATTGACGTAAGGGCAATGCGTCTTTAATACTTTCAAACTTTAATGTGCTTTTAGACGTGCTCGTGTATTTTATGATGAAAATCTTGTCGTTGCAGTAATGGATTGTCCAGATTACAAGCTGTTGGGTGTAAGCCTTGCTCAACTCGATACGTTGGAAGCTTGCTTGCGGTCTGTTGGCCTAGATGACAGTACTCCAATACTTTTCCTCTCCGAATGCGTTCTCTCTTACATATCAGAGAAGCGGTGAGATATCTAACATGTTTTTTCTGATATCATACCTTGCCCTAGCATAGAATCACCTCTACGACCAAGTGTTACAGACATTGCTTTACAAAGTCTCAAATTCTATAATTCTTTGCATACTTCACAAGAATGTGATAGAGATATGCTTCAGGAGTTTGGGTTTTTAGCTACTTTTGTCTTAACCCAGTCAATGTTTCTTAGAAAATGCACGAAAGTTTTAGTTTCAAATAAGTTGTACGAAAAGTCATTTTAAATCTGACTCATTATCTAACTTCTTCTCTCTTACATTTGAAGTAAAAATTCAGCAACTTTCAGTGTGATCCACTTTTTCTAAAACATAATAACACTAAGTAGATTTCTTTCTCTTTGTTAATAGGAAATCTGATTGAATTGAATAAACACAAATTTCTGTAGACATTTTTAGTTCCAAAGAAATACTTCTTGAATGCAATCTCTTGCAGATGCGATCAGTATTGCTGTTTTACAATACAAGCGATACAATAACGCTGTGACCCAAGCCCATGCCTTGACACTGTCTACAGGACGAAACGCGTCGGTATTTTATTGTATCATAAAATGAAATTGCTTGTCGGTAAAGCAAAACTGCTTAATGTGGTAGGACCTTGAAGTGGTGGAAAACCACCGATCATCAACATTTGTTTTAATTGTTGTCCAATATGATCTATTGCCTTTCTTTTTACTTCAGTCTCTGAAACCATAACCATATGAAAATTTTGTTTCTCGGAGTTTTGAGTTGAATTTGAAGATGGCACCTACAGGCGGTGTTCTTACTACGAGATCTCTAATGAGAGATACAAGTATTAAGGCAGTGGTTACCATTCACTACGATGAGACGTACAAAGTTGCAAAAGGTTAGAGTTTCAAGATAGAGCGTTGTACTTCATCAAAATCTTCTAAAGAACATAAACAATGGTACTTCAAACGGCTCTTGGTTAAGTTCATGATTTTCACTGAATTCATTTTCAATTTTTGATGTTTTGAATATCTAATCTTCCATGCGTTTCTGGATGTGTTTTCTGTGGAAACACTGGGAATGTTAATTTTCTTTAGGTATCCATGGCTTGTATAATAGTGGTAATAAAGAAGGCTTGAACATTGCTGCGATTTGCAAATCATTGTCAACCTTATTCTATGACCATTTTGCTTTGATCAAGTTAGACAGATATAATCCAAATTTTCCCAAAAAGACTACTGAATCGACGAAAACAGTGTTTCCGCCATTGAAGGATGTCTTCTCCTTGCAACTGCACGTACTAACTACTCAAAATAAGAAGTTGGATGAATTTGGTTTGAACAAAATATTGATTTACTGATATTTCTACGAATAATTTGAAGCAGTGATTATTGATGTTGTTTTTCAGTTTTGTTGCACATAAATTTCTTTTTCTTCTTTTGAAGGCATTCGAATAATGTGTCGGGCGTTATAGCATGTTAATGTGTACATCCATAAATAACATCATGTACAGATTGATTCACAGAAATAGGATATGAACTGAATTTCAAACTACTGTAACTTACTCACACATTTCTCCAAAATTTACCTGATTCTTTGATAATATCAAGTTTTGCGCTCGTAGATAATTGGGGTTTCCCGTCTTCATCCCGTTGATCAGATAATGCTGATGAACTTATCAATTTAAGTAATCTCCGTGGCACAGTGGTTAATTGCTTGGCCTAGCGATCTGTCGGTCCTGAGGTTGAGCTCCGAAAGTGTCATTGGAAGTCGTCAAGGAGGACATCTAGATTAGAAGAACACAACGCTCCAGATTAAAATCTAGTTATGTCAGTACTGTCCAAACTCCCAGTATGGGGGAGTAGTGGCGTTTTCTGACCCCGCTCAACGTGGACAAGTACGAAAAACGGGGAAGTACAGGGTGTTTCACTTTTCTGGGCCGCTGATTAAGCATATTTATCCAAGTTTTTTCTATGCCTGCTGAGACAATGTCGTTCTCCTTCGTGTTGAACAATCTGGGAGCAGAAGAAAAGTCGCTTTGGAAAGTCTGCGTCTTTCAGCTCCTGAGCATGGATGAAGTCCTCCACTTTTGAGAATCCGACTTCCCGTGACACCTGTCGTTGAGAACAACACGGGTAATCACTGAACGAATCAACCACAGATTCCGAAATTCGTCCGACACACGACGGCCCCACTTTTTCTTGGTTGAATGGACAGTGTCTCTTAAAAGCGCTGACGCCACTTGCGTAATGTCCTAACATGTGGACCTTCCTTGCCGAACTTTGCCTTGAATCGCCTCAGTGCTTATTCGAAATAGTCGAAAGTTATCGCATAAGAGAACACAGTTGCCTCCTCTTCATTTGTGAAGTTGTCCATCGCGAGAGGTGAAAGCTCAATTTCTGTGTCTTTGGCCTTTACAGAGAGAGCGAAATCTAACTGCATTTGAAAATTCAAACTAGTGTTGTGTTAATGATGACAATAGATATCTAAGTATCCAGGCGCTTCAGTCATGAGAACAGCTTATCAAATCAACAAATGCGTCGCAGGAGACGCGGAACAAGATCATTGTAACCATCTTCATATAGCGGCCCAGGAAAGTGAAACACCCTGTATAGTAAGTAACTTGTCAATTTAAACATAATTTAGAATGCATTGGAAGTCATACTCCTAACTAAAATATAACGTCTTTTGTCATTTTTCATAGCATTAATGCATGTATCCATAAATAACATGTATTTGTAGGTCCTATCATTTGAGCATAATTTTTTATATTTAGGCTCATTCCTCCATAATTTTAATGAAAATGTAAATATCACATTAAATAATTTCGGCTCACAACTTGCCCTTCATTCGTTGTTTCGTTCTATTTTACTGAAAGTCTGTCAACGTACTCCTATGTTCTGTAATGAAAAATGCACGTTTTTAACTTCCAATGTCACAGATCATACTCGCATACTTTTGTACTCTCCTGAGACCCATTTTCCAATTTGTATTAAGCATGGTTTCACACATTGATTCCTGAATTCCATGTTGAATGCATTTTGAGAAAGTCTTGAGATTAGTACTTTCAACGTTCATAAAATCTGTCAACTCCTGGTTGTTACTCTCAGTGTATTTTCTCTTTACACATGAATTTACTAATCACTGCAGCTGTTGTATAAGTCATTAATCAATACTTTCTCCATTCCAGAACATCGAATTTAATCTCCTTTCTCAGTCAAAGTTATCTGAACGCTACATTTGTGCTGTACGAACAGATGCAACCGCATGACGGATTCGGGAAGTTGATGTGAGTCATGGTGAATACAATTCAATACTGGACAAGAGCTTCGGAAATAATCAGAACTCCGGACTTTCACGAAATTATTTTTATGCAATTATGACATTTAGTGCAGTGCATTCAACTACTTTCTAGGGTTTTTTGAGATCAAATTGAGAGGCCTAGTACAATCAGCGGAATTTTGTGGAAGTCCAGAGTCCAGTCATCACACGACAGTTCAGAGTTAGTCGGGTTAAACCTGGGATTTTAAGATGAGCGTATTCAACATTCCTCTTCAGCGCTCGCCACTTCAGGAGGGGGAATTAACAAAGACTATTCATGAAGAAGCCGGTATGAGTCGATGTTTAGAGTTTATATTATCGTTGAGATAATGCTGACTGACATTTGTTAGAAAGATATGCATATGGTTCTTTCCATGCGCGTTGCTGTGTGCCGATAGAATTCATGATCAAATGCTTCAAGTAAACAATTTATTTTTCTTCGCATGAGTAATAGATCAAATTCAATGCCTGAGTCTACACTATTCGTGTGTTTGTATTTCTTCCCTTTAATATAAGAATGCTTTAATAAGAGTAATATTTTCCCAACTTATGTGCAGAGTTGAATCGCTGTATATACAGTCTACACTCTATCGATCGATAAATGATATTATACCTTATTACTGGATAACGTGGTCATATTTAATTTTGAGTTAGCCAATGATATTTTGTGATAGCATAATGATTTCAACATGCAGAGCAGGAAGACCACCAGACATTGATAATCAGAACATGAACTTCCCTGGCACAGATGCATAATCTGAATGATTCAATCAGTGGAAGACCAGCGCGTTCTGGACAGTAACAGTTATAAAAAAACGTCTGCGAGAGGACATGATTTTCACAGTATGTTATCGTCGGGATGAGTTTCATTTGCAGGCGAAAGTCATAATTACGGATAGAAAGCCAAGGACGCGTCTACATTTGGTCAATAATATTTGAATTATTGACTTTCGTAGTCACTCAGTACAGTTGCTGTATTGAGTGGATAATTTTGATGTCTCAATCACTTCCTGATGATGGTTGAGGGCAACGGTCGGAAGATTTTGGAGTAAGGGCAATCTTGGGATTTTTCTTCTTTAAAAATGTGAAACTGACTTTCCAGCTAAATGCAAACAGAAACGCAGGTTTTCCATCGACAACAAGATAACAATGACTTCTGCGCAGAGTCGAATCGACTGATATAACTTGTGCTTTATCGATTGGTAGATTATCAGATTTTATTACTGGATTACCATAAGAATAAGGTTACCATCGACTGTTCTGAAAGCGCTGGACGCCGAATGTCCGTCTGAATTCACTTTTAATCTAAATAACAAATAACTTTTCAGCCAAAAGCTAAGGGGAGTTTTTTCTACAAGACTCCTTCCCTTCTGCTATTTAAAGCATTATTTCGAGGCTTGCTCTGAGACTGTTATCAAAACGAGTTTGAGGACCACCAAAAAGACCATTTTGCACTAAAAGTCATAGGCATGAGATCGTAAGTGTTTGTTAATCAATATGGAAATCTCAGAGAGGTCAGTTCTTCATGCGGGGAAAGGTTCATCGTATTCAGTAAGTTTTGATGATTCTTCTTGGCCGAACTTTGCAGCGTGAGATGACTGGCCTCTCACCAAATGAAACCTTGAACATGTCATCGACAGCTTTATCTCTCATTTGGTTCCAGGATGAATCATTTCCGTAAAACCGGCGCTCCCCTGTTATCTCTGGACAAACATCCTTCTAAGGCCGCCCAGAAGAGGAGATTCCTGGACCGCGTGAGTTCTTCATTATTGATGACTGACGATTTCTCTTCATTGACCTCATTTGCAGGGTTGGCAACACGTCGACGTGATGGACATGAATGAATTCTTCTTCGGAATGTTGTCCTTGGAAGAACGACAGCGGATTGAGTTACTGGAAGTGTTCGATGAATACGAAGAATTTCATCTGAAATGTGCTCATTACTTCCTTCTCATAGCTCAGACAGGTGAGAGCAAGCGTCGACGTGCATGCAGCAGAAGCCATGCAAAATCCGTGTTCACTTCCCTCCTATCAGTGCAACCATGCTGAAGCACCTTTACTGATGCCATGCCTCTATGAATTAGCTTTATAGTGCAAGTAGTTGACAAGCTTGTGGCCTCCGTCACACAGTGGTTAAGTACTTGGCCTAGCGATCTTTTGGTCCAGAGGTCGAGCCCCGAAAGTGTCATTGGGAGTCGTCAGGAAGGGCATCCGGACTAAAAGTACTACAACGTTCCATAAGTCTGACTGTGACAGCACCGTCCAAGCCTTCAGAGAAGTGACGCTAAACCATCATTTTTCAAGGAGTTGACAAGCAAAAATGTTTTCGAAAATCTTGAAAAAGGGTTGTACAACGCGAATAAACAGCACATTTAGGTACATTGGTAGTGCACCACTATGTGCCAGCCATCATTGTGACTGTTTTCTTATCTGTCTAACATCATCTGTTAGCCGAAAGTCATTCGAAAGCTCAGCGTGGCGGTGATGGGAAGTTAACTACTCCACTATCATTTTATTGCTTTGCAAGCACGAATTGAGCAAACACGGCTCTTCGGCAATCCATTCTGAAGTACAGAACACATTTTGAAAAATGTCGATTCTCGAGTAAAATTTACAAATGTTCTGCATGACATCTTCTGCAAGCATCGAGATGATAGTCCAACTCATGCCATACGTATCGGATTCATCTGATACAAGCTATATGCAAAGGTAATTCTAGATAGCATAGAAGAGTTCTGAAGGCTTGCTCTTCAAAGGGAAAGAGAGGAGGATTTTTATGGTCAGTTCATCTCCGGTGACGAGGTCTCATATTTCATCAGCTGATAAGTAAACCGTCATAACATGAGGATTGGAACATCCACATGAGATAGTGGAACTTAAGCGAGATTCACTCGCCTTCATTATGTTTTGTGCAGTTTCTTGTGAATAGGTGGATGGACTTTATTTCTTCGAGGAAGGCGTGATCATCGGTATCATGTGTCTGCAAATGCTGCAAAACTGTCTTCTCATTCGGTTTCAGGTCGATTCAAAGACTCCTTTCAACAGGATGTTGCGCCAACGCATTGACATTGTGAAGTCCGGCGATTTATGATTTTTGATAAGGTACCTCAACGATGTATCGGTCACCTGCAGATTTGGTATTGCATAAATGGCCGCCAAGATCACAGACGCAACCATTTGTAATTTTTTTCTTTGTGGCAATGTGAATGATAATGTTTACTTGTCTTTACCTCCAAGAGCTAGCAGTATTGCAGCAGTGCATCACCAAAACAGTGAGAAATGACATGCTTCTTGATGTATGGCATGAGTTGGACTGTCGTCTCGATGTTTATTATGCCTCCAGAAGAAGTCATGTGAAACACTTGTGAATTTCGCTAATTAAATTTTCTCTGTGGCTCAGAGTGAAGAACCGCAGCACCGTTTGCAGCGTGATGTATAAAACTCGTTATCTCAACAAGTATTTTGAAGCTTATTTCGAGACTGTCAATTCAATAGATAGATATTGCCCAATGAAATCAAATGATTGTTTTTAGTACATTCCGACCATCATGACGGAGCACTTCCTGGACTTGTCATTCTCGTCATTTGCAGGCGAATCCGCGTCCTATCTACCTATGACCAACAGTCGGACGGAGTTGGTTGAAGCACAGATGATACCTGCCCGAACCATCGCCTCATCTCTGGATGACGGAGGATGGCGAGTACATATTCATTCTTGTCTGCCGTGCCGTGATGAAGCCGGGCGACGATTGATGTGCAGAGTGGGAGGATATGGACAAGACCCCATCCGTGGCAAGGGATATTCACGTCTCAACTCTCTCTCCTTGGTGCTGGAGAGTGGAGGCGAAGTGACGAGTGTTCTTCCGGAGAACTCTACACTGTTAGGTGAGGACTTTGTCACATTGATGTTATGAAATGATCGAAAAACGTCTTGCTGCTTGTGGTGACTGCATGTCAAATAATTTCAGATTTTCGTCACCTCAGCCGCCTCAAATAATTTTAACAAATAATAAAAGGTTTTCTAAATCAAAAAGTTGACGAACATCAATAACAACATGCTGACAGAAAATAATCAAAGTCAATATAAATGTCCAATATTCTCTTCATTGTTTGTGATTAAGGCACATGCCCAAATATTGGACACTTTTATTGACTTAGATTATTTTTTATCAATGAACTTCGATTGGTGTTCGTCAATTTTTTAAATTTGCATGTAGTAACTAACACTAAAACACGCAATCTAAATAGAATGAAATGTTTTATCAAGAATGTCTGAATATTATGTGATGAACTCAATAGCGGTTTCAAAAACCAAATATTCAATGAAAATTACTATTTTTCTCTGTATAAGACACTCAAACCATAGAGTAGGTATATTAGGTAGAGTGGTAACTCCGCATTTATTAAATCCCAATGTATATACACTTTCGATTTTGTTAAATGAACTCAAGGGAGATACAGGTGGCGTTGTCACCTAATGTGAGATATGCAAATTTTTGTGGTTTTGAAGAAATTACCACGGAATTGACTGATCATGATAGTAATGCAGAAGGAATGATAGTATTTTACAGATCATTCGTGTCAAGCCAATTGGAGCGGGAATATTTGTTAAATTAGCAACTCGATGACCCTGTCGCTTTCATGCTCAACCTTAAGAGTATTTTCTTAAGCGTGATCATATCACAGGCAACCTGCCACTGGCAGAGCAAAATCACATAATCAAAGACAATGATTTCAATTAACTTTGAAAGATGTAAGTGGGTCCACATCACCATTCAGATTCAGGAAATGAAACATGAATTTAGTGAATCATAACATCGTGCCGGTGAAAATTGAATTAAAAACTTGAAATTTCAACCAAGAAAGGACGAATAAGATCGCTACTTTTTCATGAAGACTTCCATTATAATACGTAGCATGAAATTCCCTTGATAATCAGCTTGATTTCCGCTTAGTTGGGATGATTATTAGCAAATATTCATTCCTTTTGATATCCAACTTGCTTTATACTACTTACAACGGGGAGTCATCTCGGTAGTATATAAATTGGCAAATTTTGACATTTGTAAAACTGCTCAAATAATTTTTTGGACCACCGGAACGTAATCTCCCCAAAAAACTGAATCTTTTGATATAAAAATTTTCACTGTATACAGATACTTTTTGAGTCGACACTCTACCTATATACCCCTACTCTATGACTCGAACACTTTTGTGTCTGCCCGCGCCCGTTATGCTTTGGAGAATCAAGCAAAATTGTAAGCAAAGTGCTGAAGTATTTTAGTCCAATTCGAAACGAAGGAAAATGATAAAAATCAACAATTTGGTAAAATCCACACATCTCAAACAACATCACCACTTTTAGAGACATTCAATAGTATGTGAATAAGATGAATAAAATCGATGCTCTTATGAAATGGACAACACCAGACCAACCGTGATGATTTACAGATGTCGACTAGCATGAATTCCAAGTAAAGAGAATGAGCAGCATCTCATTTTGGTAAAGTAACACCTCGTGATTGTTCGATATAAACTTTCTATAAAGTTTGTCTTTTCCTGAACTTCATTCACAGCTTTATAATTGTTGTCTACAGTCATTGCCTTTGTAGCCCTGGATTGTCCTTATCTGATATTCCCTTGAATCGTTTTTCTTCATCCCAGTATGACCTTTTTTAAGTTTTAACCCTTTCGCGACCAATGCGTGCAGAGCACGTCATACATGCATTGTTTAAAGTCACCACGATTGGGAAGCCATCAATAGAGCATATGCATATTGTGCGTGCAGAGCACGTCATGGTGACTTCGAACAATGCAATGAACTTCACGATGGTCGCGAAAGGGTTAAATCTTCTGTGACTTAAACATTGTATTCTTCATTAGCTTAGACGTAGTGTTCGTCTCATTTCAGTATGATGTTGCTGAAATTTCAGGGTTTGAATCTGCCCCCTGTGGAGATTTTGAACTCCTACTTAACAAAGTATTTTTCTGTGCGAGTCCATATTATACACTCAGTCAGCGGTTCCAACGATAGCCTTGAATAAAGATTTGAAGAAGGCTGCACCCCCAAACTTGGTGGTACTGCCTCGAGCATTGAGTGGACTTCATGCCGCTCAGGAGGAGGCTTGAGTGGACGGAAATTTGATCAATATCAAGTCATCGGAGACCACAAGGCTATTCTCAATTTTTTAGCAGCATGGAAATATTGTTCGGACGCAGTATTTCCAAGAGTGAGCGCGCTGCTGCGCGGAATCGTGGAATTTTGAGACGCTGCTTAGAATTTTGATATCATAATCTCTTTCTGATTTAAATGTATTTTAATTCTTTGTGATATCTTAATTAACTGAAATAAAGAAAAACTTTGATAACATTATTTCAAAAATAAGTGGAAATTAAGCTTTGAGAAATTAGTTTTTCTATACACAAATTGTAAAATGATTGCAAATTAAGATATATTTCAGCGTACCGGCCTGATCACTTGAATATTCCTTGTTAACATTCCAGTTAACATGTGCATCTCTAGTCTACATACAGTAACACTATATATCCTATAGGCTCATTAATCGTGAAATAAAGGAAAACGTGGACCATGAGGCTATTTTTAAATTAATTGCAGTAATTGTCATGTAGGCCTTCTGTTGTAGTCACAGTCCCTTATTATTTGAATACCACTCGAGAGATACCGGTATAGTTTCTTTTTTTTTTATGAAAGCTTTGATTACGTGTATTACTGAAAGTACAGCACACTACGCTAGGTTCATAGTATGTTATCAAAACTAGTCATGTTGACCCTATTAGAAGTTCCATCGAAAGCCTTCTTATCCTTGAAAGTCCACTTCTGGAATCTCAATAAATTACGGCTTCCAGTATTAAACCTTCGGGGTTACCGCGCCCCTGGCGTGACCACTTGGTCCGAAATTTTGACATAGGACCGAAAAGTCTGAAATAGATCAATTTTGTGCATGGAGGACCTAATATTTGACTACGAAAGGGAAGAATATAGTTTATTAATTGTTTATTTTCTTACGAGTACAAGCTAAGTATGATTGTTCGTTCTATAAGCATTATTCTTAGTTGTCATTGCAGGTCCATATATTCTCTTTATGATTGCGCACGTTTGATAGCATACACAAGAAAATGCATAAAATGAAGTATATTTACTAAGTTTCGAAATTCATAATTTTCCAAGCTTTTAAAGGTCGCACATCACTAAAAAAACCTATTCTGTAAGATTCACTTGTGAAAAGGCAAGGAAATGAAATCCATAATATCACAAATCTGGTCTTAAGCTGCGAGATAAAGAGGGTTGGGGGGTATGTCTGCACGGATTTACGTGGCCTACGCAGATTCTCAGAGATTTCACTATGGCAACACTGTGAACGTAACTGTCTTCATTGACTTTCAGATCCTGCCTTTTTCCGATCCTGTTGCGTTGTGGAAGATGGTGACTTCATACTGTTCGGTGGTCGAATCTCTCCTCTTTGTCCGTCTGCGGATTTGATAGAATTGAAAGTTTGGCAAAAAGACGGAGAATGGCGGTCTTCATGTCGACGTTGTGAGGAGAATGGTGAGAGACCTGAACCACGATGGAGACACACTTCAACTCTCCTGAGGCATAATGGGACGCGGAAGATGTTGATGTGCGGAGGCAGGAATTCCGCCGGCCGTATCCTTGACGACGTTTTCCTCTACGATGTTGACACGGGCGGTTGGGAGGTAAATGAAAGTTTCAGTAGTACTACTGCATTCGCATTTAGAAGTAACATAGAGTTTGGAAAATTGTGTGACAGAAAATAATCACACCATTCCACATCGTAGTTGATGGCTTTGTAGGGGGATTGACGCAAAAAGGAAACTCCCTCTAGTAGGCCGAACGTCTTAATAAAATAGTGACAACATCTATGTACAGGCCAACAATGAATGGAGGCCATTATGTACTCAGATTGTAGCTAATTGTCTCGGATTTTCTCCGCAGACTTGTGAACGAATGCCTTTCGGTGGACGCTGCAGCTCTCGCCTGACTTCTATCTCCGACTCTTCTTGCCTTCTCTCCTGCGGTCTGGACTCCGACAAGGTTCCGTCCTCCTCCTTATTCATCTTCTCATTGGCTGATCGATGTTGGCGTCCTGTCCAATCGTCTTCCTTCTCTCCTCGGTTCAATCATTCGGCACATGTCCTGAGCACCTCCGACAATGCCGTCATGTTGGCTTTCCTGGGTGGTGTCGGGGGATCTCAGCAAGATTCTCAGGCGGTCATGGGACTCCTCCTTCTTCTCCTCCACCCACAATCCTTCACAGCTGAGGTTCAAGCGGAATTCCACATCGATTTGGTGAGTTCATTGAACAAACTTCGAATAGATTCGATATTCATGCAGCTGGTCGTTATTGTAGACAAGGATGTGGAACTCCGACATCAACACATCTTGAGAAATCATCACAAATATTTGCGAACCCCGCTTTTGATTCCATCTTAAATTGATAGCTTTGTTGCGTTATTGGTAACATGATTGAATTATGAAGTAATAGATACATCGTCAAATGATAAGTCCGTGTCTTCCGATCACTCGAATTGTGCTCTACAGTATACATAATGGAACTACAGAAACATTTTCCCGAATAGTATCTGATGGATGCAATTATGATTTGAATTACCTTAGATTCAAGTAGCCATTTATCACAGATCAACAACGTGTTGTTCATAGTTGCCACTGCTGCGCTATTTCGATGTTTTCTGCGCTATTGCGCTCTTTTTGAGTGATAATGCGCTAATTTGATGCCCAAGCTGAAAAATGATGAAAGTGATATCTTTAACATACATTATTGTACACGAGTTCTTCATTTCTTCATTTGATTGCCGGCCGTTACGTTCACTAATTTTTTAAGCTTCCAAAACTATCTCTACAGTTTTGTTGATTTAAGTAGCATTTGAGATTATTTTGTTGCAAAATTACATAAATTTTGCCTGCAAACAGATCAGTATTATCGTTTCTACTGAATTCGCCATATGTACGTGAGAATGGATGGTTTTGATTCTTGGAATTCTTGACAGAGTGTAGCAATATGACAAATTCTAATTGAAAATTCTAACTTGAAAACTATAATCTGATTTGTGTTACAACAAACTGAAAAGCGTTATGACGATTCCTTGAAGCTTCTTCCATGCGAATTTCCCTCCAAATATTTTCGATAAACAAATCAATGAACAATGGTCCTCATTGGATACATTGCCCCGAAATATCCATAGATTGGATGCAAGGAGTCCCCGAGCTGTTGTATCAAGGAGGCATTTCACCATTAAATCATTTTAGCCAATTCATAATTTAAAGAAATATCTCCAATGTGAAAGTACTCTCATCCACACTCTTCTCATGAATTTGATTTTCAATGAATGGTTTTATGAAACCAGAGGTCATCACGGAATCCCAGGATATCAAGCTGAATTCCCTGGATTGTGAAAAGAAATGTAATCAACTTTCCCAGGATCAGCTTATAGTCCGGCGGTCAGAGCGAGTTTCTGCTGGGAACGAGGCCGAAAATGAAACTTCTACAGAATGCTGTGTCTACTACGAATCTGCGCGTCTGCCGAGTTCCACCTGGTTCCCTTTCTTGTCAGACACGATAAAAGAAAAACATGCATCAATCCAATGCGAGGCATATTGCAGTTGGGTTGAAATGAAATTTTCTTTGTTTTCGCTTACTAAGCGAAAAATGCTGTCTAGAGCCATTAAGTTTGACATAGAATGTCTTTAGGTCATTTCCTATGATGTGCATGTGTTGTTATCATGTTTCTGATCGACCATGTATGCCAGAATGTGGTTTAATGTGGATCAAATTGCTCAAAATGCTTGTGTTTGCCGATATTAGGAGGCTTGCTAAATCTGGATATGTCAAGCTTCATAGACAGGGGTGCATGAACATAATAGAAAATGACCTGAAGACATTCCATGTCAAAAATTATGACTCTGGGCGTAGTACCTTTCGTTTAATCAGAGAAAATACAGAACTTTTCATTTGACCGAAAACTATACTTTGTGTCCCGTTATTGGATTAACATGTGTTTTCCTTTGATCCTGTCTGACAAGAGGAACCAGGCGGAACTCGGTATACTCACGGATTCGTGGTAGCCACATATTTTGTGAAAGTCTCATTTTCGGCTTCGTTCCCTGCAGAAGCTCGTTCTGGCTACCGGACTATTTTCATTGGAGAAAAGATCGGAGGTATCTTAAAAATCTGATTGCATACCAGACAGCTCGACTTTCCTGCCAAGTCAGGAAATTCTATGGAAAGTTGACGGAAAGACTTCTCTACTATCTTCCATCAGGCAGTCGACTTCTCTGTGCGATGATATTTTTGGATCCATCAACCGAATTCAGTTAATGGAAGAGGCCAAACGTGTGGATAAAATTTCAGTGGAACTGGATAAGCGCAAACTGAAGTTACCTAGACGATGGTCAACCCGTCAGCATCCAAGCAGGCATACCCAAAACAAATGAATAGCATGATCCATAGACAGTTTGACACAAATCTTCTTGATGTCATGGACGCTTTAATGACACAATTCTACCCAAAGAACGTTGTTTTTTAAATCAGATTTGGAGTTATTGTTTTCTACATTGTTATTCAGATTGCATTTATGTCATCCAGTAGATACTTAGTTCTTTAACAATTTTTCTTAGTTTTAACATGCATAAGTGCCTGAAATTAAGTTCGCATGTTTAGTGAGTATTTTTTTGGAGGTAAGTTAGTGTAGTCTACTAATGTTTCTTACATAATGTAACGTAAGGTTATATATGGATAGCTCTATACGTACATAAGTAAACTTTCCTTTGACAGATTTCGATATTTTTTATCTTAACCGATTGTCTAGAGTGGCTGCGCTATTTTGGTCAGCCTGCGCTCTTTTTATGATTTTCTTGAGTGGCAACTATGGTGTTGTTGAGCTTTAAGTGTAATCGATAATTGTAGTGTAAAATTCTTCTATCTGACTCGACAAGATTTGAAAGAGATTTCCAACAGGAGTTCGTTTAGAAATCAGAAATCTAATCTCCAGAGCCGGATATTTTCTCATACATATTCTAAGTTTTGAAAAATTCCTCTCAATATTGATGAGAGAATTTTGTCAAAGATGGTCTGCACCTTTGATTACCGGTGCCTTCTAAATTATCTAAATCAGCGTCAGGAGAGCACAATGTCTTCGCTGTACACCCCTATATACGGCATGATGGTGTGAGAATCAGAAATCGATCACTTCATGCTTGTGGTTTGTCGTAGGTTTCAAACATTAAATGAACCGAGCTTAGCTCAACCGAGTGTCCACTGGATTCTTGCATCTATCCAAGATGTCTAACGAGAAATCATCAATATAGGCAACACGATTACACCGAAGTCTGTGGTCAGCGAAAACACTGCTAATTTTGCTATTAAACGAACGGTTTTGTTCATTGAAGCGGAATTTAAAAGGGCGGCTGGTCTGCCCGACGTAATCATTTTGGCATGAACTGCAAGTGAACTTGTAAACTAGATATTTGTCTAAACAAGTGCCAGCTACAGGCAATACAATTTTAGTGCTATCTAATTTTAGGTTTACATTACAGACTATCGTATAAATTGGAGTTAGGGGCATCAACCAAAGTTACCAATACGCAGTGGCGTCTTCTCCGTACCTGCGAGGCCTTCGGCGCATCCTCAGAAATTATTTACCAACATTTATAAAAATGAAAACTGTCATCATTCATTTAAATTCGATAGCTTCTCGTGATAGTTGTACACAGCTTTCCATCTCAAAATCAGACGCTCAACTTCAAGAGTGAACAGTTTTGCAGCACGTGCTTGAATCACAGCTGTTTTCTTCGAACAATTAGACACACAAGCTAGTCGTGTGTTCAGACGGAGCACTGATGTTCAGACAGCGAAAGAGAGTTGTGTGCGTGTGAGGCAGTAATCCACGCGTCCGCGCCAATATTGGCTTTCCCGACAGACATAGTGTTTTGCCTTCTCCAATTTTTGCAATGAAATTCTACGCAATTCTTGATCGAGGCGCGGTGTCTAAATATAGTAAGGGAAGCGCAACCCAATTGTTCCTGGCTTCACTTCATGTGAGGGAGGCCACTACGTCAACAGTAGCAGATGGCTGACGTTCAGACAAGACTGCGATCAGATGATGAGCGTTCTCCAATGAATGCAGAGTAATACATCTGACGCGAACACCAGATTCTGTAGAATTCCATAATTTGCTTTTACGTGATTGATGTGACGCTATGTTTAGTACTGCAGATGAGATCATAACCACGCCTTTCGTCCGAAGGGAATATACTGAAAAGATGACAGTCGTCAAGCAAGGTAGGCCAACAATTGAAAGTACTCACAGAGAAAGAAATAAGAAATACACAAGACATTTTAATGCATCAAAGTTCAAACACATGAATGGCTGACCAGCCGTGAGAAACGCAAGAAACTGTTGGCCTTGCCTCCTTTTTTCTCGAGAAAATATGGTCTGGACAGAGAGGGGATATAGTGATCTCAGCTCCTTGAGTAAGGCGGTTTAGCGACATGAGCAATCACTTCTCATGTGCACTTTCACTTGACCTTAAAAAATTATCTGGAAACTGTTATTAAAAATTCAGCTTTTATGAAAATTAATGTTGTAACATAAAAGTGTTTGGTATAGAAATAGTATTCCAATGCCGAGTGAAGGCCTATGGTCAGGGAGCACGCGACGCCACTGCCGATAAGTCATAATTCTTGATGAGTGTGCGTATTTTGCAGATAGTGATATCATTGACACATTTAATTTTCAGGATATCTGCTTTGTTTTAGACTTATTTTTTGCGCTTTTTACTTTTGAAAATCATCAGGCAATTGTCTGATGATGTGAAACAGGTACTCACGGTTCTTTTCAATGCGTGCATGCAAAAAGAAAAGCATAATTTTAGAAATTGATGTGCAGAATCTCACCGAAATCAGTTCCGTATCTATATGCTTTTGATATGCCGGCTGTTTCCTTCCTGTTAAATCAATGAATTTTCCGAATTAACGTCATTTTTCTAATTGACAGATGGAAACGATTTCAAGTGTCTGTTTTGTCAGACTTGTCATGGGAGTGGGAGTTCTCATGTTAATTCCCATTATAATCCCGTCGGAATGGGACTAAGAAATCTCGTCCTACGACAAGCCTGGCTTTTGTTCTTCACACTTATTTATTCGCGCGGAGAAATTTGTGTTAAATAATTTCGTGGGGTAATCGTTGCGATGGCATCTATGAAGAATTTGCACGTTTCAATTGTTTATTTAGCTTCTTATGTTCATACGCAAGGAAGTTTCGAAACCGCTACTTGTTGTCGATCGCTTTATACTATTGTAATATGAATCGTTAATCGCTAAGATGGACTGATCATCGCTGAATTCTCTGACCTCATTTTGCTTTTATTGGAGCAGGTTTTAGCAAATCATTTCACTAGATATATTTGCAATTGGGAATACTGTACTCAAATTTGTGTTTTGCGGAAAATACTCAAACTGTAAGTTAGACCAGATTGCAGCAGATGTTTCGGTGGCTGATCCCCCGTGTATAAAGGTAGATATAGAGTCTTGTTTTTAAAGGAAAACACTGAATATGATGTATTTTATGTGATTAATTAGCTTCTCGCAAAGATTTCTGCAGAAGTTTCGAATGTTCCTCACGTATGTTCATAGCATAAACGCAAAAGTTTATTCTCATGTGGGGATTGGAAGATTGGTCTTAGTTGACTGCAATTGGATGATAGAAAGCTCTTTCACATTGATTAAAGCGACTGATGCATTTCAGCAGTTTCGCTGCCGCGTTCAACATTCATGTAAGTCAGTAAACGAGGAGAAGCGAATGAGAGTTCGTAGAATTGAATCACAACTCCTCGGGAAAATTTCTATCAAATTGCAATCATTGTATTCTGTAACTGTGAAGATTTCTATGCTCTGACAGATGCATGGTTGCAATGATTAAGAAGGGAAGAGTGATCTGCTGAAGCATCTGAAGATGGCATGTCTGTACGATGATAATCCAGCTATTTCTGTATCTGTAGAGATGGACTCCTTTCACTCAGATTGTGCGGGATTGTTGAAGTGAACCACCACGGGAGGAGTAGGGAGCCATTTTCATCAATAAAATCGATCTTTTATAGTTAAATTTTTAATGGGTTGTTTGGAGGATATCAAAGAGCATTGACCAGTTAATTGACAGTGAGGCGAGCGCTGTATTTACCAGATGATAACCTTCTTTGACAACCCCATGTGTACATTATTGAAGCTGTAACCGAGCACATTATTTCCTGAGGATTAAATCGTCATCTGAAACATTACTAATCAAATTCTAAAAGTGATACGAGCGTGCCTTGAGTACAGACATGCATTGATATAAGTAGGCCTATTGCAATACATCACGAATACAGTGTAACTTTGACGGTTTTAGTACTCCTGATTCATATTTCCATTTCAGACAAATATAGAAGAGCCTGCGATGCTGTTTGATCACGATAGTATCTTCACGGAAGACCAACAATTACTGATCTGCGGAGGCGGGGGTAATTGCTTCAGTTTTGGAACTCATCTGAATGAAAGTTTGATGGCAATTGATTTGAGCTCAACATTAAATTGAAAGTATATGATTTTATGCAGCTGTACATAACTACTTCAATATTCTGTATATGAGATTGATGGAAATAAACATATCTGACGATTTCTATGTTCTTCTCAGTGTCACACCAAGTACGATGGTTTACTCACTCACGTCTTCCGCACACTAACTGAATGACAGATCCCGCTCATCATGAAGTGATGATTATGCCACCAGACGGATAATAAAACAAGCGAAAATTATAGCTAAAGTTTGTTAACAAATGTGAGACTATGGACTATCCGAGACTATGGTCAGCGCAGGGATCGCAATTTTCCGGTTTTTTTGCGAAATTAGTCTAGTGTAAATATTTCAAATGAATGCATTCAAACCCCGGTTTTCCGTTTTTTGGATGTGTTTGAATCAACCCCCTTTTGATCCCGAGTATCGCTTATGCTTGAATGATGAACGCATAGATCTCTATCGACCCAGTATATTACCAACTCGAAGTTCCAGTCTCGATAGCCCATGCAATCCTACTTGAATTTGACTAAATAATAATTGAGTAAAATTCACTAAATTTGAAGGGCACACTGATGCAAAATCACGAAAGGAAATTGATCTAGAGGCTTGACTTTACCTGCACTAGGCTATATGTAGTAGCGCACCAAGTAAAGACCTAGAGGCAATTAGGCTGCAGACGTAGGCCTGTCGGGATCAAATGCGCATTCTACTCATATCAGCCTACTACAGATTAATGATCCCTAGAAATGTTCGTCGATGTAGGCCTCGGCTGCACTGGCATCCTGACACGGACGTTTCCTTTAGGTCATACGAAGACGCGAATACAAGGAATACCGACTAATCGCACTGCTATCTCAGCTGCTCCTGGTCATCTTGATGTCCTGAAGCTCGTTTTTATAACTGTCGTGACCAAGCACTGGTTGAAATGTGACAACTCGACAATAATTAGCAATTCATCTTAATAAATACAGTACTAATGTATAGACTCACTACCGGATAATCAGTTCGTGAAGATATGCTTGCTTTCTGTCTACGACAAATTGACAGATCTGGGAAGATACAGGGATTTCAAATGTGGCCAACTAAGCCCCTGCTAATTAAATTGCACTCTTAGATAATAACCTCCGCATTATATTGTAAATCATCGATGTTTTGAAAGCACCTTCAAGTCACCTCTGATTGCTGTGACGGCCTCTTAAATTGAGGGCAAGCTTATCTCATGAAGTTGTATACATCTAATTACAACGGAAAATTATAGCAGCTGGCTGTCATTAGTTAGCGAATATATAAAACTGTTAAACATTCTAATTCCAGATTCCACAGTGTCGTCATCATCCTAGCGTGGAAATAAGCTACAGTCACGAATTATACATCCGGCTATTAAATGAATCTAAAAATTTCACAATCCATGCAATACCCCACCATTGAAATACAGAAAACATTCATGCTGCTGAATACAATATATTCCCCTGACCTTCGTCAGCTTCATAATATAGATGTCTCCACAGGAGTATCAGAAAAAGAACTACGAAAATGCATGTATACAAATCAAAATTATTTTCTAAACATCGGTCACCTCAACAAATAGCACAAGTTTTGCTTAGTTCAAATTAGTCATCCGGCGTGATAGAGAAGACCAGCTATTTCTTGTGTGATCAATGAATACTACAATATTATAATTGAAACATCTGATGACTTGCAAGATACTTTTCAATATCTTCGCTAAGTTGTGAACGAAGGTTTTGTACATGAATGAAATAACAATTGTGATTGAGGTGAATTGGAAACCCCATTCGTCAGTCTTTCCGTACATGCATGTAAATCGCATTTATCATACGATAGGAAATATCTTTTAAACAAGTTGGGAATGGAAACAAAAGTTTTGCAAAGACTAATCGGTAAATGCGAATCACGGAATATTGATATACATTCAAACTTTGACCTGAAGTTCCCAAACATTTAAAACGATGTATATGTACAAAATACAAGATTCTAGGTACCAATACTTTTCTATCATCAAATTAAAAATATTCAAAACAAATTGTTACCTACATAGCTACGTAGATTGATGTTCCATATCTAAATATTATAATAAATAATTTTCATAAAACCAAAGTTATAATTGCATTTCGAATTTTCGCTCTCAAATGACATTTACATAATATGGGGGATTTTATAAGGAAAATGAAGGCTAAAATAATTCAAGAGACACTGATGAAGAAGAATGTCAATCGATTGAAAACAGAAAAATGGTTAACGTTACATAGATACTCTGATAGAGAAGCTGCACAGACGAAAACATTAGCAGCGCAAGATGTAGAAAGGAAAAAAGTGCCTCCCGAAGCCGAACAGGTAGGACGGACTGAGGCATATAAGTCGAGTTGCCTTTGTGATCATTCTTACGCACTTGTCATGTTTGATTGCTGCTACGAATAAGGAGCATCACCATGTGATCATCCTTACCGAAGTCAGGTTCTAATTTATTAGCACATTGCGTCAGCAGATTATATGCAAAATCGCAAGGAGGAAATGCATGCAGGACACCGTTGAAACCGCCGTTATTGTTGTTCGTCCAGCTCGCTTCTTCAACTGCCTCGCCGTTCGAATTTGAAACACCATTTAAGAAAATAACACCCGCTGCCCCTTTCTGTCGCAGATAAGTCACAAGATTCTTCAAAGGACGAGGTTGCACGTTCTCTTCGTCACCTGATTCCGCAGAAGAAATTGCAGGAGTGCTGTTCGTTGATACCGGCATTGCAAGTAGAATGCAGAATCCATTATTACCGGCAGCGACTATCCGCTGATGCACATCGTCCAGCTTGATTGGATCAAGTTTCATGCGCTGAGTGATGCGAAGTTGCCCGAACTGTGTTTCACTCGCAGCAGTGTTCACTCCGTCACCCATAAACTGTTCTATTAGAGAGTATTCCCCTTTCAAGACGTAAATACGACATGGAAAACTGGCCGTTTTCAGACGGAAAGCTCCGTTCCAAGCGACACTAAGGCACTTGGCGAGATCGATAACGTTCGTTGCCGTTTCCATTGTCAGAGGTTCGTCTTCGGATCGCCTACCACAGACCGCTGGCACGACAGCAGCATTTGATTTGTTGCCGACAGTGTTGCGTAGTAAGTTCGCATTATTGCCAGAACCTCCACTGCTCGCATGTCGACGGCTACGATGGTCATTAGTCCGCGATGAGTCGCCACGTTCATTCGGCACAGGCGCTCCACCGGAGCTCCGGTGATAGTAATTGCTACCAGTTCCTGAATAATGACTACCGTAATTTGCATTCGATTCCTCATAATCTTCACGATAACGAGAACTGTCACGATTGCCGCCGGCTGCTGCATAGGTGTCACAACTATCACTAGCAGTTGTCGCTGTGTTGCCACCACGGAAATCAACACTGACACCGCCACCGCCGCCTTGCTTTCGGCGCAATACTGAAGGGTCATTGTAAATATGTTCTTCGTCTCCAAAGTCCACACGAATACGTTTCTCATTGCCACCCAAGGGATAGCCTCGCATTTTATTGCACGCAGACATAGCGGCGTCAACACTGCCGAAAAGAATATAAGCATAATTCTTTCCTTGTGGCCATTCAATCTTCTCGATAACACCAAACCGATCGAATTCTTTCTCAAGTTTGTCGTATTGAATCCATGGTCCCAGGCCACCAACCCACAGACATCGAGTTGGAGTCACTTTTCCGTAACCAATTTTGCACTGAAAATTCTTGATGTAACGTCCAGACATGTCCACCTTTGCACGATGAGCCATGTCGAGATTCATATACCGAATGAAAGCATAAGCATTCCCGCTGCCTTTTGATGGTCGTTTAATGTCAACGTCCTCGATGATGCCATATTTCTCAAAGTAATACCGAATCTCTTGGTCACTCACATCGTAGTATAGATTGCCGACGAATAAAGTTCGCGTCGCCTTCTCATCGTCTTCCGGATCTTTATGATCTAAATGATACGGAAACTTCAAGTCACGCTTCCCACTGTTACTACCAGCATTGTCTTCACCACCAGAATGTGTAGACTGATCAGGACTTTCACCGCCACCTCGATACGAGCCCGTTCCACTGTTTCTTCGATATTCCTCGTCAAACGATGCTAATTCATCCTGTCCACGCGAATTCCGATAGTTCAGATATTCAGGCGGAGTAAGACTTCTTTGACGATGGGATGACTGTTGAACAATGTTAGGTAGCGTAGGGATCCCCGCACTCGGTTGGACAGGAGCTTGTTGCTGTTGTTTCCTCGATGAGTACACAGGTTCCATGTGCACTTCCCTATCGTACATGATAAGCTTCGTCTTGCCATGTCGGGCTTGATGCGCGCTGTCCGAATACCTGTCGAGGAAGATAGAAATGTCAATTAATGGAAGTCTATTTCCAGACAGTGCAAATATCCTGTCATCACTTTACTTAAACGCAAACACACATTCTGGAACATGCCTCACTTATTGCACATCAAAAAAATTTCAGTTCAATTCAAACACACACACAGCGATCCACGTGATCTTATCCCTTATGTGCATGCTGTCAGCATTGAACTCATCAATTTTTACACGAGTTTGTCATACTTACGTGACGGTCACTTTATTGTGTCGTTCATCGCAATAATAACCTATAATGCGCACATGCGATCGTTATATTAACTTCAATTCATGAAATACCATACCTGGTTGAAATGATGGGATTTCATTACGTATGCTGATGGCTTTTACTAGGCTTTAAAATGATATTGAGAACCGAAAAATGATTTTACACAATTCGAATTTCACTGAAAAGTTTTCTAGAAAGTGCTACAATTCATCAGTTCGTCTTCATAATTTTAAATGTATCATAAATGCTAAATGTGGTAATTTAAATTAATAATGTGCAGTATATTAAAATGCCCTTGACGCTTTCATCGGTGATTTGAAATTTCTGTTAATTAATACCCTATACGGAGAATAAATAACGTCTTTGAAAATATGAGCAATAAAAAATTGACGCATTTCAACTTTTGAATTAAATGCTGATGTAACAGCTCGAAAGATATCGACACAAATATCGCTCAATTTGCTAAGATATTCCTCGTACCCTCTGGCTATACAAAAACAAGTGATGAGTCTCAGCTGTTCACCAGTTTACTACTTGCACCAAGCATATACAGGCCTTTAATTTTTTTCTACACTTAAGAGGGTCTACCACGCTTTAAATCCCGATCACCGACAAAAAAACGAAAGAAATTTGACGGTAGAACGGCTAAAACTGAGGCGAACTGCGAGAGATGACAATTATCACTGATAGATGCACTGAACATGAGTGATTGTATTTGCCTGGAGTGCTTGTCATATATTACCATAGACTTATCCATAGATTCCGAAAACAAAGGTACCTGCTATGTTCTACCAATGCGGATTTCACAACAAAGATGACTAAGATGTCCATCCCTCCACAGAAGATGAAAGAGAAGTGAGAAATATGACCTGTGTATATCTCATTGTTGTATATAATCTTCGAGTTCTTCAGGTCTTCCTCTCGAAATTCTTTATGCAGACGATCTCGCATTGGATTCAGAAAGTGAAGAAGAGCTGCAAGAAGAACTTAAGACGTGGAATGACTGCCCAATATCAAGAGGTCTGAAAGTTAACGTAGCCAAAACAAGTGATGAGAACTGCAATTGGGGAAGGAAAGACCCTAATAACCTGCAAATACCCGTGTGTTGGCTGTTCGAACAGTGTGTCGGTTGTAACTCAATACAGTGCACCAACTGTCGATCTTGGACTCACGGACATTATACGTAGTGGTAAAAATGCAGTCTGACAAGATTGGCATCGAAATGTTTGCGTGGCAGATGCTCAGGTGACAGGCCCATTGTGAGAAACAGAAGCCCAATGAAAGTGATTACTTTGAAGGCAAGTGCGACACTTCTACCCGTTTCTGGAACTTGGAAGACATGCTGTATTCCAGTGGTGGAACGGGCTTCAATCGGGTTGGAAGAAATTCTATCCTGACCAGTCTGACCTGCTGTCGCCTATCCTGACCATTTGTGCTACTCCATATTGGATGAAAGGAAAGATTTTTGATTCATGCATCAGAACCTGCATGACTCTGTGCAACTATGTCGTGCGTTGTCCAAAGTGAGACTTTGGCTTTGACAGCTGTAGAAAAGAGAAGAATGCCAGTAGCAGACAGAAGGATGATCGGATGAATGTGTAGAGTATCTCTAAAAGACAGAGTTGTCGGCGAAGACCTTCTGGCACGCCTGAAGCTGCCGTCGATTGATGAGGCCATGAGGGTGTGCAGATTACGATGGTACGGCCATATGGTGTGGAAAAGACAACAGCGATTGGTTTAAGTATGGAAAATGAAGATCAGTGGACCAACACCAGCAGGCCGCCTATAAGACCTGGGAAGAAAGTGTCGCAGCATGTCGGCAGTTGGGTCTCATGGAAGCCGACACCCTCGATCAGCTGGAGGCATTCAATGAAGAATCATCGTCCAACCCAACGGAGGTGGAGAAAAAGACGCTAAACGGATAAAGTACAGTGCATAAAGAGACTGAAAACATAATTCCTAAGATAAAATGTTAAGTGAGAAAGTGATGAAAAATGGTGACGAAAACTAGAATAGCGGAGGAATAGCTCATCTAAATGATTAATATGATTAACCATAAATACAAATGTACTGAATGCGATGCTATCAGAAGCTGCGGCAAAAAATAACTAAAGTACGTCGAGAATATAAGTCTTCAAATTATAAACTCTCCATGGAGATCTGCGCAAGTTTATCGACGGTCCTCGAGAAAGTTTCAACACGAATAGATATTTGAAATACTTATTACCGCTCTTATGGAAGAAAACTCTCTTAAAATGTCGAGTCCGACGAGGATTAGCAAGAGCTGCTTCCTTCTATACATTTGACATAAGAACGTGGACAAGGCTGAAAAGACGCAGGATCATCAGAACAAATGCCGTGATAAAACGATAGAAGAGCGAATGATAGCAGACTGCTCGACGGTGCGTAATTGTTGCCACTTAGAATCACCAGATGTCAGATGAACTGCCTGGCGCTAAATGCTATCAAGTCGGCAACACCTAATTTATTTATCTCTTTGACTGTTTTATACAGCGCTGTACCCAGAAGAGACTCGTATGCTAAAGTGCAAGTAACAAGAAAAATGAAGCTAAAAAAATTAAGAGAAAACTTTCATCATTTTCCTCCAGCAACGCTTGAAAGTCAACAAACTGTTTGCATTTCAAATATCTCGAGGGATGCAATTCCATACCGTAGGGCCATTGAAGTTGAGCGCTTGAGCATCTCGAGATATTGACTTAATGGAGGGCACTTCAGATATGCAGCTGTCTTCAGATGAACGTAGATAGCGTGAAGGACGACAAACATGAAGTAGCTTAGAAATATACTGAGGCGATCGCATATGAAGCGCTTTGCAGCACAAACCACCAACTTTTAGTTCAATGCGTTCAATAACTGGAAGCCACTTCAGCCTCTTAAGGGATGGCGTAAAATGCTGACGGCGATTGACTTTGAATACCAAGCACAAGCAAGCATTTTGCACATTTTGCAATTTCTTTAGAAGTTTGGATGACACTAACCTGCTCTGAAGGCCAGACGAGTGAAAAAAAAACAGCTATATCATAGAACGAACATGGGCCACACATCATTGAGTCTTCTAAAGAATTGTCAGCTGCTCAAGTCTGAAGTAGACACGGCTCGAAACAATACTCCAAGACGCTGATGTGGACTGATCAGCCGAAGAAGTCAGTGACGCAACAAGCTAAGAAGTGATGTTCTCCACTGATAGGGAATGGCCAGCCATAGCAATGGTATAACGGTCTTCGTCACGTTTATTGAGAATAATAGATTGACTGAGTATTTTCGTTCAAAAGGGGTCGATTGGAGCCACCCCAAGAGACTTCTCTGTAAATCAAGATTATTTCCAGGCTCTCTATCCGGATCTGACTGTTCTCTCCAAGTCCTATGATTGGGAAAGGAATGCATGCTAACTAGAGCGCCAGCAAGTGTGTTTAGGATTCCTCGTCAAGTCACACATTCAAATTTCGTAACAGCCTCAAACATTCCGCTCATGCAAGTGTTGAAGACCGACATCTGAGCATCAGCAGCAGGAGGCTTAGCGGAACCAGGTAGGACGATCAATTCAAGAGCATCATTAGCAATGAAGAAACTATGAAGCAATTAAGCTGCTGACGTAGTAGATAAACCTCAAGATATGACTAAAGAAGGAAAAATTAGTATTTGGAATAACATTTCAAATTTAAGATCTCAAAATTTTTAGACTTCAGTCGAAACAATTATGAAGAAAGTGAACTTGAAATGGAATGAGACATAACTGAAACTGGAACCACAGACTGCCTTAGAAAAATATCACAGAATGTGCGGCTAGCTGACAGGATGCGCGAGCAAATGTACTCTATGATATACTAAGTCTTGACACACTCAATCACCGATTTGTGAGAGCAAAGATGAGCGGCGTGTTTATTAACAATGGGAAATCGCTCGAATGATTAAAATAGCCTTTTTTCAATTATTGCTGTCGCACGTATACAAGAGAATATACCACAAATAAGCAATTGTCTTCAGATGAACGTAGATTGCGAGGAGGACGACGAACATGCAGTAGCTTAGAAATATACTGAGGCGATCGCATATGAAGCGCTTTGCAGCACAAACAGTAGGGGGCTAACAAAAAGAGCACATGTAATTCATACTAGAATTGTTGAAGGAATCATACCATAGGACTTTCCACTCTGTGACAAAGAAATCTTTAAGATCATCCCGAAATGATTGGTTGAAGCGACGGAGACATCTTACTGGGAGATAATTTCAAAGATCGTAGATGATTCGGCAATCAGTAGTCAGACGCCATTATCTTTGAAAGGTTAACTGAAATAGCATGAAGTGGGTTCTACATGCACAATATGAGTAACTGATTTAAGAAAAAATCTCTTATAAGCACATCCCATTACTAATTTCATCCCATTGTGAGATAAAATGATTATCTTACGAAAGTCATCGCTTTTCTTATATAATTTTCATGCCAACTCGACTCAAACAAGTTAGCTATCAATATTGGGTTTGCGCATAACTACTGGTGATGTTACCTTCATCGAAATCAAGCATATTTGGTTTATTCTTCCGAAAATGTGGAATTATGTGGAGTATGTGACTGCTAAGGGCGAATGCTCACTGAGTCAGTGCCTGCAAAGGGCGAATGCTCACTGAGTCTGTGCCTGCAAAGGGCGAATGCTCGCTGAGTCTGTGCCTCCAAAGGGCGAATGCTCGCTGAGTCTGCGCCCGCAAAGGGCGAATGCTCCCTGAGTCAGTGCCTGCAAAGGGCGAATGCTCCCTGAGTCTGCCTGCAAAGGACGAATGCTCGCTGAGTCTGTGACTGCAAAGGGCGAATGTTCGCTAATTCTGTGCCTGCAAAAGGCGAATGTTCGCTAATTCTGTGCCTCCAAAGGGCGAATGCTCACTGAGTCTGTGCATGCAAAGGGCGAATACTCGGGCACTGCTGCTCCGTACCGAGTCAGTTTTAGGTATATCGGAACTTTGCTACTCGAATACTGACAAGAATCAAGTAGCAACATATGTTGGTTAAAATATCAAAAGCATATTGGAAAACGGTCAGTTGTGACATGTCTTCAATATAAAATCTATTCTTACAATGTTTTCTGCTGAATCATAAACCGGAGAAAATATTCAGCTTTAACATCGAAACAACAATCTTCATCACTGATTACACTGTTTATCTTCCTCCTCTTTTCCTACCTCTAATTTTCTTCCGGATGTGAATGCTTCGCCTGCATGTGCTATCAGCTTATCTTTGAATATGCGCAAGCCTCCAAAGGCCTTTTCGTTTATAATAGGTCATTCGCGTTTCAAAAAAAAACACGCACCATGCCGGTATTCTACACGCATATCCATCAGTGAAACCTGTCGATAATATGCCAGTCACAGTTGGTAACTATGATTTTATCATCTTTGGAATCAAACACAGTATCCCCGAATAACAGAACGTATTGTTTATGATTTCTAGGAAAAAAAACATACATCGTTCAAAAATATCATGCAAACAAAGATACAGATAGAAGTATTGTCATAATATAATATTATGAGATGCCATCAGAATAGGAAAATCAATTAATTGATGTGAAGCTTTAAAAGGCCTAGAGCGGCTTGTTCAGGGAAAAACCAGAAATAACCAAAGAAACTCTTGCAATAATGCTGGGGTACGCTTTTTTCTTTCTATTACTTTGATACAACAAATTTTGCCGGAATTGATGCAGGTACGTACGCCTAAATTAAAAATTACTCATATTAGCCCCACGGTTAGAAAAATCCTACTCATTTTACTCCGATTTACGCAAGATGACAGCCAAAAAAAACAGCAATTATAACACCGCAGTCAAATGAAAAGTTCAGCTAATTCTTGTACAATTTACATCTATACTCAAAGAGAATTTCAGATACTTGGAAGCGATGGAAAAAATTTAGTTTAAAATGAGAAAATAAAAAAATACAAAATCTTTTTGGTAAATGGAAGCATGATATAGCAAACGCCATAAATGGAATTGTGTATCTGGGCAAGTCTTCTCTAAATATATGCGATTGATTTCACTATTTCTAATATTTTTGTTACTTAAAATTACTTTTAAGTTGATATACTCAATTTACCCTACATGTCTACTCACTTTACCTCGCACATCCCTATATTTTATCGCTTCGAATAAATAGCGCATATGGAATAATTTAGACTGATGTTACATAACAGTGAATCATTGCCGTGACACCAAGATCCGCTAAGGTCACGAATAAGTAGGCCTACATTATAGCTTCGATTTATTCATTCACATCACGATAGGTCTAGCTCTTTCATTTTATCCGACTAATATGTTATTTGTTTAACTAAATCGCAGTGCTACAGACAAAATCAGGAGTATTACTTTTTTCAAACTTCACAATGACTACATCAGGAGTGGTGAAGATAACCGGAATACCATCGAAGTAACGTCCGCAATGAATAGCGTACGGTACCAAATTGAAATGCTACTAAGGTCAGAGGTTGACTTTCAGACGAGAAATTCCATGAATCATTAAATCTATTCCTAATTATAAGTATGGTCAAATTATTAGATCGATTTTCGTGTAGTCGAGTATGCGCCTTACTTTGCTTTGTCAAATTTTGTCGAAATGTCTTAATTTCTTTTCGGATTTTGATTTCTATGAAAAGAGCTTCATTGCCATTATCAAACAAAAGGATTACTATTTCATTCCTTCTTCTTTACGATAGATTTGAACCGATTTCTGTGGCCTTACCTGATCAACTGTCCACTCGAGCTGATTGATCTTGCCTACCATGATGTCGTGCAACAGCCTCTACGCTAGAGCCACTCTTTTCTTCATATTCTTTGCGGTCGAGTCCTTGATGGAGGATCTCCCACAGGCTCCTTTCCACACGATAAAGTAGTCCCCAGTCAAAGATACCATACAATAAGGAATAGTTGCCTTATGCTCAACTGACGACAGGCCTATATTTCTTGTGGAATGTCCTTTTACTAATTAAATAGCATAATAAAATGATATCATGTCAAATAACAATATTTGCTGGCCATGTACCAACATCAGAGAATTGTAGTCGCTGCGATTTTCATCGCACGATAGGATGCAAAGTACACTTCCTCGCACGATGGAAACGAAGACGGGCATACCTAGTTACTTGAACGGATATCACAGGATGAAAATTGAATCAAATCATGTTGCTACCCATGTCTAAGTAACCTACATCACACATACTTGACTGATCACCGATCCAAGCATCGGTTTGATGAGCAATTTTAAATGAATGCATCATCTGGCAGGTAGGATAATTACTGATAGAAACTGGCAAAAAATGCATTCTTGTAAAAGCAATAATGTGGCATAGCAGACTAAAAGATCTATTAATATGATATAGCTAATAATTCTCTTGATTTGTGCAACTAAAGAGCCTATATCAGCAAAAAAGCGCAACTTTCAGCGAGCTGAGATGGCACTTGATTCAACATAGCTGAAGGCTTGGGATTGGAAAAATGCAGATGTCTACACGTAAATATGTCAATATTTTTAAGCAAGACATGTACATGTAATTTTTAACTTGAATATGACCAACCATGAAAGTGATTCCTGACAGGAATCTGAAGCAAAAATTGAGGTACTTTAGATCATTATTTCCTTAAATTTGTAGGCCCGTATGTTAAGTTTTTTCTCTTCTCATTTATCTCGCATTATTGACCAATTAGTCTCTTAGGTTGCTGTGAGATCAGTGCTTGTTGGTCCACGCATTATTTTTGAATAAATATAATGTTGAAAACATTCACACTATTTCGAAGACAATTGCATCTTGAAAATTGCATCAATACAAAATCAGAAATCCAGAGAATGTTAGGTATTAATCACGGACTGAGTTTCAGCAACCGAGGAGCTGTTGCTATCAATTTGAACTTGCGTTGATTCTCTATCATGTGGTGAAAAACACAACGACTATCATTCAAACTTCATGCGCGTTCCTTCGAGACTTTTAAATTTGAAATGTTTTGAGCTTTAAGTTCATCCTTCACCATTCATGCTGAAGCGGAAGTATGATCAGGGTTTGAAACGGAAAATATGTAGATAGTACAACTAAGAACAATTTCTATCTGACTGAAAATGTGATATTTGCGATTTTCGTCATTTGGATCTTCTATAAGACACTTATTCCATGGATTTCTCCCTGGTCTCTCTGACCGAGGAAGCGCTCATATTCTTTTCCAGAATCCTCAAGCAACGATATTCTGCTCTAATTTTTTCAAATCTCTTTGAAACTAACTGACAGGTTTGACATGTGCGATTGACAATTACTTTCACATATGAGAGGATTAAGAGCACTCTTGGTGATATCAATGTTAACCAAAGAAACTGTTCCAGAAAATGAAAAAAGTTTCTAGAACATCCCGAACAAGCAGTTTCGAGTGATCATACTTCATCATACTTCGTAATTAACGTACAATAAAAAGTTCATGAAGTTGGGTCAAGTGCACAAAAATTATATTTTTATAATACTCACCGAGTCGGACTACGACCACTGAATAAGCCTTTAAATGAATGCTCACTAAGATTGAGACGTGTATCTATTCACATATTTCACATTGACGAAGACAACAAACACATCACGTCGACGTAACGGCGTCTATTGCCCTCATGACCATACGCGTAGTATATCAAATAAAATTATCAGCAAAGAGCACATAAATCAGCGATGACAACACATATTGATGAAATCAGATGTAAGAGCTTCAAAACCTGCTTGATAAAAAGACATTCCGTAGGACAGGAGATTGAGGCTCCTCTTTGTATCCAGAGCAAGTGGTAGATATTCTTTACTTCAAAGCTACGACCGTGCGCAGCGACACGATTTCGAGCTAATTCAACTTTACACTGAATTCGACGGCACCTTGATTGACACACACTCCATCCAAAGACACGAATATATCACGAGGTGTAGAAGATAATTTTAATTGATTTAAATGCCACGTGATCAGAACAATGCTTGGGCAAACTATTGGAAACACAAATGGTCGACGTTTTCCTTATTTGATCTTTTAGCACAATAGCACGCACTTAAAATAAACAACACAGCACTGTAGATGATGAACTTCACTTGTATTCTAAACGCAACACGTAACTGTTGCCTACCATCACGACCTAGCTATCACTGATTTTTCGGATGATATTCGTAGCAGCTGCCACACAATATTGACTCCTTCAAACTTCAGATGAATTGCATTCATTTATATGGCGATAACATATCAAAGCCCATTGGCATTTCTTTTGACGATGAATTCCTCAGAAGATGGCAGCATCATAGAGCTTCATTCTTCTCTCTCGAACATTCTTGAGATCATTGCACCTCCATCATGAAGGGTGCATTTTTATTTATTCTGTAACACAAGCTAAAAATAAGAACGTCTCCAAGAAAATAACACTTTATAGGGAGCTGTAGTCCATTTTTATTACTAAAAGACGTACGGTAGACCTGCCACGAATAATGAAAGCTAGTCTTACACCCCGATATCAACAACTGACTACCAAATAGTAACTAGCAATTAGCAAGCAAGTAGTTGTTGCATAATCTACATGTTATTGTACCGGATACATCTTAATAGTGATATAGATAAATCTACCTATTTCATCTAAACAGGCCAGCTTTTGCATCAGATGAAAAACGAATTACGCCAATACACTGCGACTAAACAGTGTAATTATATTCATCATCTAGAGTCTGACACGGCGAAATTACACGCAGCAAACTACACAGTGGAGAAGAAACCGACGCGCATTAGCAACGATACATTTTTACCAAGGATTTTGCCCATAAACTCAGCAGGTGTATATGCTTACTAGAGACTCCGAAGAGTTAGACAGAAAAAATCAACACTACAAGAAGCTAGGTTTTTTATTGTTCCGTGATCTACTAGATATTGGACACCGCCTACTGCCGTATATTCCAGATATCGACTAATTAAAATCACCCACATGAACTCGGATGTGCGCTTTAAAAAGAAAATGATTGGTGATTATACAAAAAAGAATTTGTAATTGAAAATCCCTGGATTAATTGACGTTCGATGTCAATGGATGATTAGATTAATGATCCTATCGATTTTATGTATATGACTTCTTTCTGTCGATTTCTTGTATGTCGACTGTACTGGCAGCCTGGCTGTACTTCAGTGCTTGATGAATCGGATGTTTAAAGTACTCGAACCCTGCTTGGCATTCAGCATTGTGTTATAGCCTATCATCGTTACAGATATCTGTGATTTCAAATATGTTGAAGACTATTTCAATGACAGATAATAAACTACAAAGTAGGCTATATCACGAAAGCGGCAAAAACATCTTTTGAACTTTGTCACAATTACTTTAATGAGCCATGTCACATCTACCCCGGACCTGTTTTACAAAACCAAAATCGACGGCGCTTTCTAAATCAGGAATAGATATTCGATCGAAACTGATATTTCGTGAGGATGAGTTTGGCATCCTTCCCTACTGCCCTAAAAATTGTCCAAGTCGATTCTGGCGTGCTTCGTATGATTGTAAACCAAATTTGCTGCAGTAAAACTAACTAGCTCCAATTTTCAAAAATAGCCAATTATTTCATGAGGTGCCATGGTAACAGTTTTCAATACTTTTGCGAAACAAAATATGTTTGCCAGCAGCTATCATTGCAGGTACACATGGATGCAAAATAAAAGGCCTGAGTTTTTTGTTTATATTATTGAACCCTGTCGCACTTTCCTCAAACTACCTTATGTGTTGAGTTGTATATAGTTTATTTCATTGGTCGAATCGCACATTGAAAGGCGGGAAGTACAACATGGAAATTTTATTCCAATTTATCATACATTAGAATGACCAGTAACCTAATAAACTTTATAGATAGGCCTAATTGACTTTTCATATTAAGATAGGCCTAAGTGCCATTTGTCCACTTACCAATATCAATGTATGAAGCAGAGTAAGTGGTCCACATGAGGCATACGCCTATACTTAGTAATTAGCATTGAATTTCATTATCTTGAAGACAATCAAATGGTGTACGAATGCTTTGACTTTTTAGCTACCCGGGATGTCATTGTGGTTCTAGGTACAACTCCGAATGTGTTAAATATTATCTCTTAATAGAAATAAAACGAAACTGCATAAAGCTTGAAGAAATACTAGCGCATGATTGCTATATGTCCAAGAAGTACTACACCAATTCATATAGGTCAATATGCTTGTTCCAAGTCTTCGTAAATGTATGATCGCATCCTGACTTGTGTTGCGGCTTATAAGGTTTATCAAAAAATGTTGTATGTGGATAACAACACGAATGCATGATAAATCAATGGAAGACATTCAAAATTTTTTAAACCAACAGCTTATAAAATTTGGTTTGAAAACGTAACTGGCACTGAGCAAAGTAAAATTCTAACTAGCGGCGCAAATAAAGCAAAAAAACAAGCGCAAATCCCGCTCAGGGTAGAATTTCGAAAATAATTTGACACTTGTGCTATCTATGCATCCTAGGCATGTAATAAATATAAAAATTGTTTGTGCACTTGAAGTCATGTTTGAGATAAGCAAAGCAAACAAACATAGCTAGCGCCCTCTGTCGTTCGAGTAATGAAGCTCAAAGACGAATGCCGTAGTTTTTAGCGCCGCAATCAACATTAAATGCCTAAATAATATTTGCACACATATTTCCTTTCCACTTAGTCTGAACAGCTATCTACATTGATGTCAGTGCATGACAGTACCTCCATTGTCATAAGCATGGGACCTGTAAACTGTTAAAACCGCCCACTTTGTCCGATATTTAGGTTCTGCGATTACAAAATTGAAAATGGCTAGGTAAAATAATTTGTGTGGAGTAATTCAGTAAATGTTTTTTTATAATAATTTGACCTGGCACATTTGCTCCCGTATTTTTGGCACTTTCACACGCAATAATTCTGTGAAATAACTTCTATTAGACAAATGTAATGGGCCATACAATTTCTTGAAAAATTCCCCAATTCGATGCCATAATTTACAACAAATATGATAAAAAACTGGTTCACTTAAAAGTCGTATCATGAATGAGAGAATAAATATTTCGTTCCAGTGGCTGAGCAAGGCCACGGATAATATTTGAAGCGTGAAGTCACTGTAATTCCTTTTTAAGAGGTATGTAACTACTCTCAATAATTAGGGTAAGATAATTTGAAACACCTAAAAATTGCATGTAAGGAAATTGTAAAAAATCCAGTAACAGCAATTTGTCCCATATTTTGCAGCACATAACTATCATAAGACGCAAATTCACCTTCAAAGTAACAAACTAATTCCAGGTTGTTTATTGAACAAATTATGCCTGAGTCGGAAACATGCGTGAATGATAGTCTAGTCAATGTCGAAGGCACAGCTGACAATATTGTAAAATTATTTTTCATTTGTAATGCCTTAGAAAGAAAGCAAGACAGGGGATTGACAAAAAAAGACTTAAGATATCGCGGAAGTCCTACTTAACAACGAACATTGGCGAAAGTTAATGCGCTGCTGCTGACTTTTCAGCGATCAATGATCAAGCTAATTCGAATTCAATTTTTTTCTGACAGATTGAGATACATTAAGGAGTAGCATAGTTCTCTCGACATGCAAGACGCTCTAAACCTTTCTAGATGAAACAACCTACGTCGGTCTAAACAACCAACTACTTTATGTAACTTTGCAGGTAGTTTATACGGGCAGGTATTAACTTTGCAGGTACTGTTGCGAGTAGCAGTTACACCGCATATTGCAACATAATGTACCTTAGCATATTCATAAATATCTAGAATGATTCAGATTCGTTCAAATCAGTTGAAAATTTCTGTAAGATACTGTACGACAAATGATTACGAATTGACCATTATCTAAGCAGCTATCCCATCTGCTGCCCTCTTACTTGCTGAACGCATGTTGCACCAGATTACAGATGTACAATACATCTGCAGCTTCCTTCCCAATCATCTTCATAATGAACAAGTTATGCAGAAACAGTAGTAATCACTAAACTGATCAAGATTGTGTACCTGAAATTAATATATGCTACACGTTCATTGTTGAAAATGCCAAATTTCACGTTGAAGTCGCCGTATCTCTCAAATTGTTTCACTAATTCATCACGCACTTGAGTATCACTTAATTTAGGTGGAATTCCACTAATGCATAGGGACCGATAATCACGTTCTCGCATTCGAGGTTCTCGTTCGTGATATCCATCGTAGTAATTTCGCTCACGACGAGGTGAGGGTGTCCTTCTATCATGACGGTCTCGTCTTCCATAGTCGTTATGACGGTCGTAGTAGTCAAGATCTGGAGAGTGGATGTTGCGAGAGCGCTTAGTTCGAGGTGAATGATCACGATCTGAATGTCTTTTCATTTTATCAGCACCAAGGTGATATTTACAACTGGTGAAACCATGTAAACGGTTTATATATTCAAGTAGTTAAACAAACTATTTCACGTGATTGAATGAAATCGTGATTACGATCTTACCATAACCGCATCCTTGATTCAATATACCACTGTTATCCTCAAGAATGAACGCATTTAGACATGAAAGAATTGTTCCAACACAAATGAATTCATCCAAACTTCTTTTTCTTATAGAAATCTTAATGAAATGCATAAAAATTTCACGAAGACGTGGCCATGGACGTGACTATAGAAGGGATAGCGATGTTTGCTATTTTCGCTTGTATTACACTCAACGTGTATTTCAATCATTACAACAACAAATTTTTATTTGTTGGATGAACTTGATCTTCCTCACATCAAGTGATTTGGGGTGACTAGAAGTCTAAAGATACTCTGGTTAGCACATATCACATCAAAAATAATAAGGTGTCAACAATAGTGAATGATTTGCAACCAGATGTCTACTGCAGAACACACTGGTCTCGATGAATATATACATGGATTGATAAAGTCCTAATATGTAAATGAGTAAACTCTGATGTTTTTGAAGCTGTGGAAAAGCTCTTTACTTTTACTATTGTACTAAAAAACGCTGCACTTTTTCAGCGGTGAATTTAAAAAAAACAGCATGTGTACTTGCTTATTTAAATCGTAAACAATATTACCAGCCTACTTTCCTTTCAATTATAAATTAAGAACTGACTTCCGATTTTTGCAGCAGTTGTTGTAAATTAGTTGGTTGTCATGTGCTTGTTTATAACCCGAAAGTTAGGTTTTATGGTTTGGTTACTCTTTTGTTACCTATGAATCACACAGGTTGCTCCTTTTTCATGATTATCTAGTTTCCATGCTTTACGTGTCTCATCTGTTTTGAATTTTTAACTGCTGTGGCTTGACATTCATTCTTGTTCTCGTATCATTGAATGTCTTCCTCGCTGATTATATAACGAACTATTTGTATGCTTCCACATTTGCAATGAGAAGTTGTCCATGCGGAATGACTGAGTGAAGAAAGTGGAATCACCCACTCTCACTCCTCGTTTAGCGACCTAAATGATGATTGCATAACGATGAATTCTATTTTTGTTAAGTATCCGTATCTATAGAGGAGATGATTTTAAAACGCAAACTTCTGCACCTGAATTATGACGAATCAAAAGAACAGGGGTGTCTTCTTAGGTTTATTCTTAGGCCTGTACGGGCCTGTACATATTGTTTTTAGTAATTCTTTTAGCCAATAAACCTAAGAAGACACCCCTGTTCTTTTGAATCACTTATGACGAATCAATTGATTTTCTCGCTATTTGTCTCACATGTACAGATGTCGATAGTGTAGCAACATAATAAAGAGAAATGCTTTTGAACCCCGTACATTTTTAGCAACAAACAATTCTGCTATTTTGTGGTGTGACCAAGGCATGTCTTTACTGGAGTAAGATTAGGCCATCATAGTTGTGCCGGTTGCGATTACGGTATCATTTGGTATTTACCGGAAATTACAGGTGATGAAAAACTATTTTCACAATGGCAATTACGAGCAATTTTTAGAATATGTCATCGACCATCTCATCGTACATGAAGGTTTTAGTCTAGGTTGGTAGGATTTTGTTAATAAATTTGAATAGAACCAATTTACGTAGGCCTGTACAAATTACTTCTCCTTTTGGGATCAGTTTAGAACAGAGTATGTGCGGATGTCGTGTAATATGAGATTGTATGAAGGCCAAAATGTTTGGGTTTAGCATTGATAGAATCTTTCACCGTCGGTGAACTCAGATTCAAACTCGGCATTATGTCAAGTGTCAACCAGTGCTTGATGAACCTATATTAAAACGATCGACTGGCACCGGTAAATTCACTATTTGCGGAAAATAGCCGCTCTTCTCAAATACCAGACTTCCCGCTCCTGCTCCTGCTCTCCTTCAAAAGCCTCTGCTCCTGCTCTCCTTCAAAAGCCTCTGCTTCCCACTTATCCACTCCACCGCTCAAACGTAGGCTGCCACGCTCTAGCTAGCCATTCCATGATCTCCATCCATGGTCCTGGTAACTGTTTTATGCTGGCAGCAGTCAGTGCAAACTTATCTTTTCGCCATGCATCGATGGCTGGAGCCTTCGCAAAACCTTGATGTTCTCATGCGTTGTTGATTTTGTCCAGAATATTCACAAGTGCTCACGAGTTTTCGTCCATTCGAAGGCTATCCTACTTCTTTTCAGTTAGGGGAAAGTGGGGTGAATTGGCACCCACCCCCCTACAGCCTATTTTAGGCTCTGTATCAAAAATCCGAAATATACATTTGAAAGCACTATTATAGTGCACACTTGGCATATAATAATTATGTTCATGGCGGACTTCTTTTTTCCTCCACTCAAAAATTACGTTTACCTTAGGTCAAAAAAATTTTCTGCATTTCTGCAGTTTTTGGGACATTTTTTTCCTAGCAACTGATATTTACCGGCAATACACGTTTTCTGTTAGGTAGGTCAATGGACTAAGAGGTCACATGAATGAAATTTCCAAAATTTTGGTGTTCTCGGTACGCCAGCTGTTTTCGATAAAAAAGTTAAATGGGGTGATTTGGCACTCGGACAGTGGGTGATCTGGCACTATATGTTGACAGCTAGTTATGGGTGTACCGAATCTAGCTTAATCCTGCTATTAAAACTGAACTAGTAGGACATCCATCAGGCCTAAATCTTAACGCATCATCACTGCAAATTACTGCTAACTATAACCGATTAGGCTTGTCTAAAAGGGCAAATAACTCATAGTCTATAGCGATATGCGTTTTCCAAGTTGATTTCGATTGCCTACTGCGTCATTTGGAGGAACCGAAACCATATATTTCGGCTACCTGCCGAAATATCAGTGTTCAATTTGCCGAGCCAGTGGACGTATTGGAAAAATAGCATGCCTCCAGTGTCTCTATTGATAGCATACTCTTGTTTTATATTGTTCAACTGTGTAATTTTTTCATCGATTTGATATATATAAAGATTTATTTTTACTATGCATATTGTTTTACATGCGTCAAATCAATAAGATTCAAGGATTGGGGATGATATGATATAATAAAACCACATTTCAGAATTATCTACATAGACATACAACAAATAAAAATTATAACATATGTGTAACAAAGTCGAAAGTCGAATGTGTGTAGTTAGTGCCGGTATATAATCCTAATTAGTAAGTCAATTAATTAGTTTTTACGGTTCTGCGTATGTGCTTATTTTATTAAAAACGCAACCTAGACTAACGGCACATACCCTAGTTCACAAAATAGTAACAGCGGTACATCGTGGGGCAAGTTATGGGGGACAAACTAGAGGAGTGCCAAATCATCCCATCGAAGTGCCAATTCACCCCACACATTTCGTGAATTGGCATTTTTGTATCCTTTTTTAAAAGGAATATTTGAAGAGGAAGGAGTCAGAATCGAAAAAATTTTTAATTCAAGAAAATTAGGAAATTCCTTGAATATCAAGGTCATTATGTTTGAATAGTAAAAAAATTCGTTGTTTGGTCATGAGAGCTAATTTAGTATTGGGGTGCCAGATCACCCCACTCTCCCCTACATTTCGTCATTGGTCCTGCGAATGTTATGCCATGCGCAGATCGTGCATGGGAAGGCGGTCGACGTCTCAGAAAAAGAAATCCACCAAGTGGGTGAAGCGATGTAAATTCTCAATGGCAAGTGGTCAAGTTTCACTGGTGCGGACTGCAGATTAAAATGCTTGTGACACACATTTCATAAACTGTCCTCGACTTCTGCATGGAACATCTCTGATCGGGGATCGACGGTATAGAAGCTATAGGAAAATATTAAAATTCAATGAGACACTTATTGCAGCCACATCCTTGCAACCACCTTACTGTTTTACCATGTCACCAAAGCAACAAAAGGCGGAAACCTCAAAACGCCTCGATACGTCTTGTTAAACTGAATACTCGTCGGATCCGTTACATTCAGATTTGCAAGCTCGCCGCGGCACACTTAGAACTTGCTATTTGGGGTCATCTTTCAAGCTGTCCTCGGCTCCCTTTTCAGCACTTTGTGATGTAGGCTACCCGATGCGTGCAACATAAGCACTAGATGGAATTTATCTCGTACTACACCCTTCTACAAACACCGCTAGCAAAATTTTACTGAAAGTTTTGGCATTCGGTTGTCATGAAAAGTGGAGCCCATGACGCTCATGCGGAGACCACGAAATTCAAAGTCATCCTTCCACCTGGAGGAACGCAACTCCATGTCGATAAAATTGCCGGCATCGATAACCAGTTCATCTGCATACTGCAATCATTCCCATAAGTCGTGTCAGGAGATATGACCAAGATGACTAGAAAGAGGATTGGGGCTGCTCGAGGTTCGATTCACCTCACTCTGGGGAGCAAAGTCCATACCTCAACACCTGCTTCACAAGAGAGGCGACCCGGTGAGCCGTCGAATTTTTGTTGGGCCGACCAGCTGTTCCCACGTTGTTATTAAGGAGACATTATTAAGCTTGTACTTGTATTTCTGCTACGCATTAAACACATTTAAAGATGATTCAAAATGTGACATGTAGAAGAATTTAATTGTTTCTCTCTTTCCAAGAGTGAACACTTGAATACCACCACTTGAGTGCCACCAACATTCTGATACAGTTTTCCGCCCACCAATTTAGATTTGTGAGAAAGAGAATATCATCGGTCCCACCCTGAACAATCTCAAATCCGAACATCTGCCCATGCTAATGACCATACGCGTATCTTCACTGGTCAAAGAAAGAAAACTCTAGCATATTCACTAGTTACAGTGAACCTTGCTGGGATGACTTCACCGCGCACATTAAACAATATATCTCCTAACACCCACCACCTATCAAAGTTTACAAGGTCAGCAACATCATCATCACAAGCGCAATCATATAAGCCGAAAAGTTCCACATATCAAGGGGATCCAACCAATCAAGTATCCATACTACAGATGCACATCTGACAGACCTTCCAACAAGGAAGCAGCATACATATTGCAGACCTAGAAGATCCACGGCTCAAGGCGCTTAACACGGTCACAAAAGAATATTTCTTTAATTTCACTATCAAAAATACATGCGCAGTCATCTACATATCTATAATAATAGATGAGATTACAGTCTACTTTAGACCAATTACGTTCCAACTCTGAAAGGAAGAGGTTTGCTAGACTAGATTCGAGGGGCAGGTCCATGGTTGCACCATCGACCTGTCGAAACATTTTGTTGTCAAAAAGAAAGTGTCCTTCCGCTGCAAAATTACTGAACTTCACAAAAGTATCTGCACTATATTTAGGTTTGTTGAGGTAATTCTCTCTATAAACTAAATCAGCTGCTAAGCGAATACTATCATCGACTGGGATATTTGTGAAAAGTGAAACTACATCTTCTGAAATTTGCTAGGATATTTTATCATTGAAAATCCTATTTATGTGCATCTGTTTTATGTTCATTTATGTTGCCAAGCAAGTGTTTTAAGCATGTACGTAGTATCAATGTGAATATTTTAATAGCATTGTCCAAGCATTTGACTAACTTACAACAAACTAAAGCAATGGTACTAATAATCGGTGGCATCGGCTTATCAACTTTGTGTATTTTTACTGTTCCGTACATTCTACCGGGTTCAATGTCAGAGTACATGATGTAGGCCTATTAATACCGATAGCTTGCATAGAATAGCATCGGTTCTTTTATTTTTTTGCTCATTGCAGACGACTTTCTAGCCATATTAAAAATGAAATCTTTAATGAAATTGTTGACTAGATTTTGTTTTATAGAAGGAGTCAATCCAAACTGATCATTATTTCGCATGCTCACTGAAATAGTTTCTTCAACTTCATACTCAGTTGTCATTGCTTAATTGTTTCGGAATAATACTGTTTTATGCCATGCTGTAACAGCTCTGATTCTTCCAAAGTTAGTTGATAATGACTCAAGTTTACAATGCCATCAGGGATTTTCGCTCGGTTCGAAAACCTAAGTCTTAATGAATCATTGTGCGTATTTTCAATAATTTCCGTGAGATACAGTCAGACTGATGGAGCGTTGGTGTACTTTTGTACGGATTTGGCCCTCCTACCGACTTCATTGACACCTTTCGGGTGCGCGGACTTCTGGACCAAAGATCACTAGGACGAGCACTTAACACTGTGCCACGGAGACCACACAAACGAGTGGTTATTATTATTATTACTGTTATACGATATAAAGGATGTAGTCTGGCAGTCGTATGGTGATTGCAGTAGAAGCCACACTGTGCACAGCCTTGATGTTAAAAGCCTCCCTCCCGACTGAACAAAGGGTGTCAAACCTCCTTATGTATTTGAAGATGTTTAAAAATCAAAAGGTTGGAGCGCTATTATCGGCTTTGGTCGTTATTAGTATCATCTCAAATCGGTCTTATTCTGTGTAAGCAGGCGTACAGCTCAGATTTGAATTGCATGTCTCAATTGTAGCATCGTTTTGTAACCTGCCATGTCTGTCTTATCGAAAATCATTGTAATCTACCCAGTCAGTGCTTCTTAGGTTATTTGTTTCTTCAACTAATTTATCTAAACTGTAATACATAATAGTATAATACCATCGCTTAAACCATTATACAATAAGAAACGATAAAAATATATCACAAGGATGAAAGTAATGATTCAAAAATGCCTATTGTCTCGGCGGTGATCACCATGGCAAGACCGCTATGTGTTGTGGCTGGCTGTCCTCGCTGAGCGGTATTCCCCTCAGGCACAGTCTATGACTGCAGTAACGCGAAGCTCCATGGTGTTCTCATGAATGCTGCTTTTTTTCAATGAATGGAGAATGCATATATTTTATCGCCTTATTCGCTGCTGGCCCACATCCAGAGATTTGGAATAAAACACTTAGAGAGCTGGCATGCTCCTCTTCTCGTACTCTTTTTCATATTGCTGACGCTTTTCCTTTTCCTGAAGGGGCATATGCTCTTGACGGATGCTTAGTTGTTGAGGCGCTGTCTCGTGGAGGGAGAACTCAGAAATCCCATAAATGTCTTATGAAGCGATTGCCGTAAAGCCACTGCCTAGAAGTCCGAACGGCTGCATCCCCTATTATTGTAGTCCGATATCCGAACGTTTCTCCGTGATTGCGCTCGTATAAGTGGTCTGCAGCCGCATTGTGTGTTACTTCCGGACATAATTTCATTGGTCAGGTTTTCGGCTGTGGATATCAAGAGTTTGGTTGTAGACTTCTTGACATTTTATCATAGGCTTCTTGATTTGCAATTACAAATCCTGTTTATGGCATTGATTTTGACATCTGAGGAGGAGGTGTATGTGGATTGCAGGGTGTCAACTCGATCCTATATTCCTATATTATCCTATATTTTTTCATTTATCCTATATATCCTATATTTATCCTATATTTCGTTGAAAGGTCCTATATTTGTCCTATATTTCTAAATTGAAAACCAATCATAATGGAGTTAAGGCATTTATTCACGATTTATGTAAGTATTAATGAATGAATTGAGCACCTTGTTGTATAATTACTCACATACTGGTACTTGTAGGATGAATGAAATTATAAAAATTATTTCTAATCGATGTTTGTATGCAAATTATTGAAGGATGTCATTACATCGTAGGCTGTAAAATAAATTTACATATAGAAAGGCTAGATAACGGAAGGTAATTTCTCATAGTTAATGAAACAATTGCGGACTCTCTTTAACTGTTATTGACGAAAAAATGAAATTACGCTAAAATATGTAATATTTTTTAGCGGTAATTTTCTTTTTTCTGCAATTACAGCAAATCAAATACCCCTTGCAGATCGAGGCTGTGGACGGAATAAGTCTGCTGCTGCACCCTTGCTGTCGTAAAGGCGACTGATAGGACTAAATTTTCATAATCCATTAAAAATAGAATCAGTGTGATTGCAAGTAGGGAATTTTATTTAGGTTATGTTTTGTCGCTATTTATCCAATTCAGTCATAAATATGATTTGGAACATAAATTTCTATTCATTCGGAACATCTTGAACGATTTAGGCCTGCTTGTAAATTTAAGTTTTTCATATGCAATATATTTGTTATACCATGTGCCTTTCGTCGATGCATGTTCGTAATTGTGTGCTTACAAATGCTTTCTTTGTAGAAACCGGTCATGGCTGATACAAACTCTACCCGAATAAGTCCACAGCGATGCCGAAAGCAAAGACAAATTGCAGGAAACACTGGTGAAAGAAAAGGATATGGACATGGCCATTTATTAAGCAATGGTGCGTCTCGAGGGAAAAGTGAACAATCATGCTTGTGTCTTGCCTGTAACAAGAAATTGGTTGCGATAATGCAGGGTTTATCACAAGTTAATGAACATGCTGAAATCAAGGATCACGTGAAAAACTCTTCAAGATAACATTCTGATGTTTCAATAAGGATCAAACTTTCAACCTCAAATTCTAGTTCCTCTACAAAGTCAAGTTTGGGCATCAGTATAATTAACGACGACGTCACGCGGCTGAAGTAATTTGGGGAGGCAAGAGAGAGTTCGAAACTAACAGTTTTCAGGTCATCCGATGGAATTGCTTGATGAACTTTCTAGCAATGTTTAATGTCTCCCAATGCGGAAAAAGGATGAATTAAGTTAGGACAAAGTGTCATACCTGTATTCTGACGGCCTTGGTCCAGTATTTAGAGGAGAGATGGTAGCCGATTTAGTTTCGTCAGGATGGCGCTTTCTCTTACAATTATGACGAAACAGCAAATGTTCAAGTGGAAAAAACGATGGACCTTTTACTGCGATTATGGTCAACGGAGCATAACGAAGTTTTGGTTGCCGCTATTATAAGTCTCTATTTTTTGGTCATGCCGTGGGAAGTTGTCGCTGAAAGTATTAATGAAGTTTGAAATGTTGCCAATAAGTAAGATGGTCGCTCTCGGAAGTGATGGCCCAAATGTAAAATAAACCAATATGGAGAGAAATGGAAACAAAGAGGTGAAGACGAGGGCAATATGGATTGATAGATATCGGTACATGTAATGTCATGTTAATATACTATGCCTTTGCTAAGGTACTATCCGAGTATGGCGGCGATGTTGAGCAGCTAGCCGTGGACTTGTTCAGATTGTTCAAATACTCTGCAGCAAGAAGAGAAGATTTCAAAGAAATCCAACTCGATTTGGAACTCGAAATTCAGATGTTCCATCAACATACTAACACACGCTGGTTGTCAATCGGTCCAAGTATTCTACGGATCCTCGATCTAATGGACTGGAATATGTCAATTCATTGATTCATTGCAGAAAGATTCGAAAAGCACTCCGAAGAGTATTGCCTTTAGAAGAACAGCCACGGCCCTTGGACCACTGAAGCAGGCAACACGTGTTCAGTTGCACTTTTTGGATTGTACTGTGAAGATCTTAGAAGAATTTTTGAGATCTTTTCAGTCAAAAGAGCCAATGGTTCATCGATTATATTGATGATATGTGCGCACTTCTGAAAACTTTGTTACTTCGATTCATCAAACCTGAAAAAGCTAAATTGGAAAAGATGGAGTTGATTTAGCTTCTGTCGATCTTCTAGGTCTCACCAACTTTCTGATGATGATATTTCAATCGGAGAACCCGCCAGAAAAGCTCTAGTAAAGCTAACAATGGACCAACAAGCCAAGTCATTGCTCGGTATGCGGGATTGTTTTTGTGCAATAGCATCATATCCGAAAACCAGGCTTTCCCTCGACAACAGAATTTTAATGTTGAAGATATCGCTCACGTGGCTCGAAAATTTCACTTGTCTGACTCAAACATCGTGGACAGTCAAGGATGAATGGAAAGTATTATGCTTGGGTGATGACATGAAATTATTCTCATCCATTAATCGCGTGGACCATTTCTGGCGAGAAAATTTTTATGTTAAAGCGGTCCGATGGTCAGCCCAAATATCCTTGTCTGACTGATGTAGTCAAAACTGCCTTGGTTATTCCACATGGAAATGCAGATGTGGAAAGGGGATTATCTGTAAATAATTCATTTGTAACCGCAGGGCGATCTCTGCTCAGTGAGACAGTCATAAACGGTGTCAGAGCAACGAAAGATGTGGTACAGTTTTGTGACCCTGAATTGAATCGACCAGAAAAATTGCCCTTGACAAAGAAAATAATCACCACCGCAAGAGGAGCTCATTCGGAATACGTCATGAGGCTGGAAGCTGATTGCAAGAGGGAAGAAGAAGAGAAGCAAAGAAAACAAAACAGAAAGCTGAGATAGAGGTAATTGAGAAAGAGCGGCAACAATTGAAAGAAAAACAATCAAGCCTCCAGGAAAAAAAAGAAAAACTTCCTTTAAAGAAAAGAAAACGAATGATGCGCTTGCAGCGGCACATGAAATTTTGAGTGATGGAAACAATCAATTGAGAGATGCATTGAAGAATGGAAATCTACAGTATGCGGCAACTGCACACTTGATGATAGACACTGGAACTCAAAAAACAAGAGAATTGACTACTACTCTCTAGGAAGTGAGACATAAGCAGAGAAGCTTAACTAACAAAAAGCGCAAACTCTTCGATAAGAATCTCAGTCTGCTGGAATCGGTCAAAAACTTCAAACCCCGGTAATGCTGAATAATGGATTTGATTGTTTGAAACACAGATTAGTGAAATAACATTTTCTTTTGATAGAGTGTATTTTATAGTGACTTTCTTGACTTTCTATGACTATTTTTCTCAATTTTGTTATTGGTTTAACTACCTGGGGATGTCCTACATTTTGAAAACCTCAATTTTGCATGTAATCGTTTTTATAATAATTTTTAGCTGAGGAGAGTATTCTGTGGTCACCATATTTGTTATATACTCGTAGTTATGTGGTCACACCATTCGAAATTTTTATTCAAGATTTGTTAGTTGTGACATTTTGTAAAGATTTTTTTATCGTTCCATTGTTGAAATTGTTTTTACATTTATTTGTTAGCTAATTGTATGAGAAATATGTTTATGGAGGAACTGGATGGCTGTGAGGGGTATGGTGGAGGCCATCAAAAAAAATAAATAAAACATTTGTGTACAATGATGTGTGTTATTTTCTTGAGATGGTAACCGATTTAGTCTTGACAACTTGATGAAATACTCTACAATTTATGATCATTGACTTATTAAATCGAATTTGAGGTGAAATACGTAGGATATTTTACATTATGCGAAATCAAAAACAAGAAAAATTGGCTATTTTATAATATTGTGTACTGAAATTTGATCCTATATTTATCCTATATTTTTTGTTTCTCCGATCCTATATTCCTATATTTTCTGGATTATTTCGAGTTGACACCCGGATGAATGGTCAGAATAATATCAACTTTTGCAACAGGAGAGCTTCAGAAAGTTCTCACAAGAAATTAACTACAGTAGGTAGTATGCAACAAAGAAGGATCATCAAACAAAAATTTTGAGAAAATGTGCTTGCCGATTTTGCTCTTGGCTATATGGAGTAAAGGATTATTTTGATTTATGAAAGCTCCTTCTGCCTCCTATTGCTGAAAATCTCATTAACTTAGAATTCAATGCTTTAGCAGCCACATCGATTTTGGTTAACCGTCAGCGTACCCTAGTGAAGAAGGTACGAGCTCGTCTCCACCGCGGACTTCGGTTCGATTCCTAGGTCAGGCGAGTGCGATCGGGGAATCAAGGGTGTTGATGTCTTATATTGACTTAATACTTGTCATTCTCTTCAGATATTATATGTACTGCGACAGACGTTGGCAACCTATTACTATCTTTGCTATCGCTTGACGACTGAGTACTGCAGCAGACTGAATATTGAGGTCAAACAGAAAATAATCAAATGAAGCCCAAGGATTCTAAATTGCAGAACATTATTGTGATGATTCGGAAGCAAATGCAAAATGAAGCAACGAAAAAATTGCTAAGTCAAGAAGCAAAAGGACATTTCAAGATTTATATAAAAAAATTGGAAAGACTGACAATCCTTCACTACAGGTAGAGGAAATTAACAAACTAGGCGCAGTCATCAGCAGGAGACCCGACACGCTTTCGATCCATCCCTCCCGCAACGTTCAGACTTTCGAGTTCGCCCCTGCGCAGGGAACATGACGTCTGATTTATAAACGATTGAAAAAAATTCCGGTTAGCTTACTGGCAACTAATGCACTATAATAATTAGTAACTCAATGATAACTAGCAATTAAACAAACATGGAGTTTTTTTGCTTTTTTGGTGGATTCTTAATTCATCAAATGTTATGGGAAGAATTCACCAAATGTCCATTTTTAAAGCACTGACTTTATTCATTAACATTATGCTACAAATTGGTGGAAAACTGCCTGCCTAGTACATACCAGTGCACTGCTGGATGATGTTAATGGAATAGAAATAGAAAACATCGAAGAACAAAATGCAGCTAAGTTGCGAAAGATCGTCATCATAGAGGTCGGATTGTTACTTATCTTTGCGATCCGCTAGACCGTTGGCTTTGTTTATCTGGTCGCCGTAGAAATGTCCGTCCTTTATTGACGAAACCTGGATTATTGTTCTGTCCATTTTGGACGACGTGGCTTCTTTTTTTTAATTCTTCCATTTCTGTCTTGAGCTGATGACATACGGTCTCGGAAATCTGCACTGAGAGAATTTATAAAAATTAATACCGACATCTTTAACCTGGTCTTGTCAAGGTGTACCCAGTTCTAATAGAGCATGTTGTGCAGTGTCCTGTTGCAAGTGATGACAGATATTAGATCTAAAATTAGAATTGTAACGCGTGCACGATCCAGATGTCGATTTAGGAGGCTTTGTGCATCAAGTTAGAGAAGCCCGTTTGTGTGCAGAAACGGAATTTGTATGCCAGTTATCTCTACCTTGGTGAGCATTATTCAAAAATACTTGTAACATTCTCTTAGTCCTGGGTGCACCTTGACAATATCAGGCGGAAGATCTCGGTGTTGACTTTATCTGCAACTTCAATATTATGACTTCCTGAAACATATTTAAAAGGCAGAAAGTGAATTCCAATGTGCAGAATTGACTAAATATCAAGAGTTTTCAAATTTCTTTGGATTCCTGCATGTTGAATGATCGGATAACTACAATTCCTTCAGATTTAAGACATTCAAGGTATCACACTCAAGTAGTAAACTTCATTAATGCGCTCGTGATGTTGAACACTTGAATATGTTATTACCGTACAGGTGCAAAAGCTTGCCACCTTTGATTGAAAGATGACTGCACAAAAGTAAATTGCCTTGTCTGTGTTTTTTGGTCTAGAGAGGACATTTCGGGACATTGACGGTTTCTGCCAGAGCAGGTACCGAGGGGCAAGAAACCCATTTTTCCACTGAACGCAATGCAGTTTCAGATCTGGATTCTAACTAACTAAAACCTAAACAGCACATAAAGCATGCAGTTGGTGGATCTAGAACGAGATGAGTCGACCGGTGTGGATAGTCTTTTTTTTGACGAAATTATCATAGGAAAACTGAGTCAAAGATCAATACTTCCAGAGATGTCTGCTGAGACATGTGATTATCTAATTGTTTCGGTTGAAATTCATTGATTACTACTTTTATCATACTACTGCTATGCCGTTTAGTTAGTGACCAGTAATAATTAATAGATGCTGCATTATTTTCTAGTTAATAATGAATATCTTTTGCAAGTGCAATGTAAACAGAATGATAGAATATTTAGTTTCCATCCTCATTTGAGTCCTTTGGAGAGGTCGGCGGGGTAGGTGTTGGGGCTGTAATACTTGCCTTTTCTCGAGCTGCAAATGCTGCAAATCTGCCTTTTAAAAAAAATCAAGAATTCTCTAGTAAGCCTGAATTTTATCGAAAATTATTTGATTCCTAAAACACGAGATCATGTTTAGAAAATGACTGCAACTGAAGGAGACTCCTGTAACTTTCACGAAATATTATCATGCTGTATTATCTTTATTTGCAATAATTGTTTATAAATTCAATCGTCGTGACATTGAGGGCAGTAAGAATCTTAGCAGTATTTTAGCCACAGACATGTGTAACCGATTTCCAGTATTTCTTCAAAATGCATGTACCAAACCAAGTAAATGGAGTAGTGCAAATGGTTGTTTTGACGTTGTGTATAGGTCTCAAGTCTACCATCGAAATATCCAAGACAATGCGATTTCCGTCAGGATACAGATGATAGGCCGAAGTTGCATGCACAATACTTTGTCAGGTAACACACAACCATTTTAGCTCATTTTCTATCTACATTTGTGAAAGTTGGAATTAAGGAAATGAAATAGAACTTCTGTCAAGATAGTATGCAAGAACTGCGATCACTATGAACTGCAGTTATTGAACTGGAAGCTATTATTAATTCCAGGAAATAGAAATAGTTAATAACAGAGGGAATTTTCTTCGATCAATCTGTTGTAAAGCAAATTTAGAAAAAAGTCCTACTAACTCAGTCATTTTCGTTTGAGGTGAAAATTCCTTCGCATCTCTTTAATTTGTTTGCAGCATTCTTCTTGATTGTAATTTTGTCCCAGACCAGTCGAGACTTAACGTTGGCTTCCCCTCCAATGTAGTGTTTGAAAGAAAATTTTCTTTCCTGATTCTCGTGAATAAAAGTTCAATACATCGACTCATAGCTTTGTAGCTTAAGATATTGGTATTCGGCTGTGCAATTTTCGTCGTTCTCAATTATTTTTGCAATCACTCATTATCAGCTCGTTGTAAACACTCAAGCGCGCATGCATTCGAGGAGAACGGCACTACTATTTTTAGCTTGTGATATAACTTCTTTCATGAAACACTTGAATGCATCAGGAAGAGGTGCGAACTACGAAGTGGCATTCTTTGGAAAATTTAACGTATGAGGCTCTTATTAACAATGTATCGCCCAATGCTTCGTCGTTATATTTGCCAAAATCTTCCCATCTGCAAAACAGATTTTGGGATGTAAAGAAAATTAGGGATGCACCGGAAATTTTTTATTTTTTTTACGGATTTTACGTCACTTTTTACCCCTACTGGGGCCTTGGACGGTGCTGACTGAAGTCAGACTTTGTTTGGAGCGTTGTGGTGGTTTGTAGTCCGGATGCCCTTCCTGCCGACTTCCAGTGACACTTTCCGGGTTCGACCTCTGGACCATGAGATCGCTAGTCCAAGTACGCAACCACTGTGCCACGGACACCACATTATTATTATTTGACAAATTGGGAAACTCCCGTAGCAATAGGATCGGGCGCAGCCGGACCATCACAATTTTAAAGGATAGATCAATTGGATATTGATATAGATAGAGCTTGTAAATATTGAAGAAAACACTTCATAAATGAGGATGTTATGACACTGGGTTTCGGATTATATGTTTATTTTTGGCTTTTTCTTAACGTGGCCGGGGCCGGATTTCTTCCAAAGTGGTATTCCGCTTGATAGTACGCGATAGTCCTATCTTAGATTATAGCAATTATAAGTATGTGACTCAAGACTTTTTCTTGGCACGAAAGGTTTCTTTTTTACTGCACTACAGCAATGTTTCTGCTGCAGGAGGATGGGATTTAATTGTCTTTAACTGCTGCATAATTTTTAGTCTTCAAATGGACGGCTTTAAAATATATGAATCCGGTGCACTCTTTGAAATCCTCGTGTTCGAAATCAAACGGCTTCTGGAATTTCAGAAGAAGCAAAATTGCGTGACTATTTGTCATTCTCACGAAATGCCTATCTCTTTTAGAATTTGAAAACTTCAGAATGTTTTTAGACAATTGGCTTTTAGAATCTTCATATTTAAAGAAAAACTTATTGGAAATTATATAAGTTTTCCTTGATGGTCTCCATTAAACCAATGAGTAACTCCATGAGAAAGCTATACAATTCACGTCTCGAGTGGTTTGCATTTGCTCAAACTCCGTCACAATTTTCTTACATCTCTGACATTTTGGTGATTTTGCATTTCATATTCTGTTTGGCTATTTATCGTAGGCATTCCGAAGGATATTGAGATGCATCGTTAATTTGTCATTGTTACATTTGCCTTTTCCTTTAACTTACAAGCATTTATATGTCGACATTGACGTGTTCCAAGAATGAACTGCAGAGTGAGAATTTCTGTCAGACCATGACTCATTTCATTAACAGCAATTGCGCGTGGGACGGTTCCTGACACTGTTACTGGCCAAACTACTCCGACAGATAAGGGTTGTGCGACTCACAACCTAAGAAAGTGATCAGAGCACGTGAATTAAAGGCATGGAGGCTCATAGAGGCTCTAAAATAAGCAACCGCTGTCATGTCGGTTGTGAAGATGGCTGCATGGTAGTATTGAAATTCCCCCAAAGTGGCCTTGATGGTCGCTTGCGACAGAAATCAAATATAGAATTTCAAGGTGTGTCGGTGTGGAAGATTCTTCATTACAATTTTCATTTTATTGAAAAAAATCTCACATGCATTTGAATTTGATTTGTGAAGGTTGGAATGGTTGATGCGTGCTATATTGCACAGGTCATACCGAATATGAACAGACTTCAGGAATTGCTGTGACTTATCATCCTTTTGATGTACAGAACACTCCAATTCTTGTTGCTATCCCTTGAGACTGTCCGCTGACGAAGCGCGTCGGGATCCTTTATCAATCGAATTCAGATATAATTGGAAATGAATTTTAGGCATGAAAATGCGGAGTGGTCTCCGCAACATTGTGAGGGAGAAAAAATAGCAGGTGTGCTTCATACTTTCACCGGAGTTTGATGTTTTCATACAATGGTGAAAATCATCCAACCGTTATTTGTAATTGCGTGTAATTGTTAGTAACCTTTGAATGAAATAGGATTGAAGACGTTCTCCAATCCGAAAGTTCATCTCAAATGTAAGGTTGTTGTGACCGCTTGGTCAACCAGTTCTTGAAAGAACTCAATACAGATTTCTCGTGGCGGCGAATTGAAATTGTACTGATCAGGCACATGTACATCTAAATGTGGGAGTTTTAAGCCTATTGGTACTAACTTTATTCCCACGTAATGACTTATATGCTGTGCATCTACTAGTAATGGTACTTTAAATGACAATGGTCATCAATAGTTACGAAAATGCATAGGAATTTCATATATCAGAAGAAAATGAAAGTATAAATAAATGGAGATGGGCAGTGGGAAATTGGAAGTAAAACATAACTGTTATTGCACTTAATTATTGCTTGTAACGGAGGAACAGCAGCGACTTCACCGCAATGCTTTATTTTTCGTTGTATATTAAGTACTTATTTTGATTTATTCTCTTGATTGAAAGAGTCCTCAGTTCAAAGTAATTACAGATGCTGGGATGAGTCAACCAAGAACAAGAAAGAAACATTGGCCGTTAACGGCGACGAGGATATCTGGCGAGCGACCAACAAAGCAGCAACTTGAGAAGATCGAAGTGAAGAGTGCGGAGGAAATAATCAACAGACGATGAGTAATCTAATAATGTCTGCGAAGAGCAGCAACGTGGACAGCAATAGACAAATAGTTGATAGGGGAGGGTGTTCATGATGAGGATGAGAAAGAAAAATACGGCACTCCCTTTAGTAACAGCTTTAATAAAATCGAATAGCTAAAAGTATTTACACGGCAAACGTTTCGCGACGCAGTTGCTGCCTTAGTACCCTTCCTTTTAGTGCACTGAGGCAACGACTGCGTCGCGAAACGTTTGCCTTGTAAATACTTTTAGCTATTCTATTTTATTAAAGCCGTTACTGATGGACAAAGATTCTGTTAGAATTCAAAGCATTGCCTGTATTAATCATGTAAAGCGTGCTAAATGACATTTTCTGTGTTTTTATGCGAACCAGTAAAAGTTAAAACAAAGGGGAAAATAGTCAGTTTGTGACATAAATCATCAGTTACTGCAAGCGTCAAAAGCAGCACCTCTGAGCGTGAGTGTCTGGTTTATATAGCCTTGTTAATGACACAAGAAGTTATAATTCTTTTACTGTTTTACAAAATAGAAAGATGACATCAGCCTTGAGCAATTCAAGCACTAAATTACTTGGCAGCCGTTCACGGACTATGGTCAAAACTCGTGCATGTGCAGCTACAGCCACTCGACTCCCGGATCTAAACATGAATTGCGCTGCGTGTCGTTGCAAGTCTGCAACTGCATTTTCACGACTGAGACTGTTGATGGAAGTCAGAAGTTCAAAGAACAAAAAGTGACGAGGAATAACATTGCCACTTCAGCTTATTAGTAGCAACGCTTCATGTGGAGATTTAGTTTGGGAATCAATTTGTGACAGCAGAGAAATCGACCTATAGAAGTGTCAGTGACACGAAGCATTGGTCATTTTATCATAGAGGTGTAGACAGCTATCATTTTCACTAGAATTTATTGCAATTGATTTTTCCAGTGTGTGGGTATAAGTAATTCTGACAAATATTGTGATTCGAAAACTACAAATAACATTATTTAGTTGTCCTGTTCTCTTCAATAAGAGAATTTCTCCTCATTCTCGAATTTTTATCCCGAATTATTTCCATTGCTTTCTGCACATTTAACAGGGCATCTTGTTGAAATTCCTCAGCTGCGCTCTCCAGCACTGATAGTTTCGTTAGTCAGCATCCTTTCATGACACTGATTGCAAATCGAAGCATTTTGCGCTGGTGACGAGAAATGTGATCTCCCTGCCTTCTCGTCTGTCTCCCAGGTCCAACATCTTACTTACCTTCCGTTTCATCACGTGGAAAAATCATCGAAGCAGACTAAATGACTAACGATGATTCAGGTACATCAGTACGTTTGACAGCTCTCTAAAAATAGAGTGTACTGACTTTCAATGGATACTGTCAAAATCCTGTGACGATTTCATATCCAAGGTAACGAGCATGAAAGGACTTGATCTCTTTCATAATCTGTGAAGTATTCTAATTATTTTGGACCTCATTTTCAATATTCAGATGGAGCAATATTCTCAGACTTTTTGTGCACTTGATCTGAGTCACAGTTTTACATTCTCTACCACATTTTAGATGTTGGGTGTCTTATGAAGAAATTCTGAGCAAAGTGTATTTAGTGAATTCAAGATAACCGAAAGGTAGTGAAGTCACAAACAAAATGATGATAATCAGCAGTCCATTAGAAGTTTCCTATTATGCATTTTCTATGAACTTCGATAATTATATATTGTAATAGTGTATTGTTTTAGATCTGTTTTACTTAATAGGAACAGCATTTCTGTTGTGTCCACGGAATGCCTTTTTGACATCAGTGTAACATCAGTTGACTTTCGCAGGGTTGTCCACAACGTATGATGTTTCTTTACATTTACAAGGTGAAAGCAAACTTCGAGGAATTCATATTCTCGAGCAAGATCGATGCATAGCTGATGTGAAGCTTAAAATAAGACTGTGATTCCTTTCATATGGATATAAGAAATTGCAGCATGTTTGTATGCCTTGAATCAATTTCATTTCTTCAATTCTACGCACCTCAATCTGCCTGTTTTGTATTGTTTGCATTATTCGTCAAGTCAACAGAATTCATGTCTCTCACAGGTCCAAGCTATTCATGATTGAGTTCTGACGAAATTTCATTAAGGATGACGAAATATTGTGCACTCCTTCCTGTTCACCTACATTGTATTCATATCTGTGTGTCGTGTTTGTCATATCTTCACGTTTCGGATCTGCATAATACAAAGTGCTCTGCTACAAAGTAAATATGTTTATAGGCAAGTAGAAGTTGCAACTCGAAGGAAAGATCTGATTTCAAAAATTGAATAAGTATGATCCGGAGCAAATGGATCTACAAAAATTACCGCGAGATCCTATGAAAAAAGCTTTTTACTTATATGAAGTGTAGTAAGTAGGACGGTACACCGGTGTTTGCTGCTAGCGCACAACCCTAGTTGTAAGTAATTTCGAATATATCAAATCCAACTTGCAAGATACATGCACGTTTTATTATCGGACAGACAAAAAAGAACCTTAACTAAAAGAATTCGGGCTTTGAATGACGTTTATTTCTTCAAATCTTCTTAATATTAGAAATCGTGAGGACTGAATAGACAGAAATTTGCATAACAATATAAACAGAAGAAAGCATTATCAGGTTTACAGGAATTTATATGCTGAAATCACTATTGGCCAGTTTCTACATAGAAATGAAAGAAACATTTCGAACGAGCTGAAGCTAACACAAAGGAATTTCGTGTCTGTTCACTGTGTCTACTGCTGTGAAAAGATGTCTTGTGACACTTGAAATACTTTCATATCACTAGTTTATGTTCATCAAACAGGCTGATTTTTTGTGAGCTCATTACTTGGAACATGAGACACTGATTGATAAAGAAGTTGTCGCAAAAGTATTACGTACACATAAAGACTAATTTTTACCACAAACCTTATTTCATTAGAATTTGCAATCATACCCATGCATTTGCTTTTCGTTGTGAATCTATTTATCCCGAATATTGTCACCTTGTGTTACATTTGAATCTATTTCTGATGTTATTATCTTGATTGTTATCATTAGCTGTAATCAATTGTTAACTATTTCTAGAAATAAATAGGAGGGACGATTTTATCTACAATGATATCAAATATATCTGCATGCATAACACGGTTCATTTTCTTACAATTACATCTGTAAATTGCTATTGATAAGTTGTGATGCTAATTATTCAATATTATCTTTAGATAATCTATTTTTGATTATTGCTCATTCGCACGAATGGATTCCTTACCCAGTTTTCTATCTTTGTCTCTGAGAACTGATAAATCACAAAGCTGTGCACGTGTTTCAGATGCCGGAAGAAAACAAACTTTGGGGAGGTCGATTCTCCGGCTCAATTGATCCATTGATGGTCAAATTCAATGACTCGATGGGCTACGACAAGCGACTTTGGAAGCAAGACATTCAGGTAATTGATGAAGTTTTCACTCAACTTGATGTCATTGAAACCTACAATTCTCCATCTCCAGGGCAGCATGGCCTACGCCCGCTGCATCGGCCGTGCCAATATTCTAACATCAGAGGAAGTGAAGCAGATTGAGAACGGCCTGAAGAAGGTGAGGTGTGGAGACAGGTGTGAAGACGAATTTCATAGACATTTTCCTTGCAGATAATGAAAGAATGGGAAGATGGAATTTTTGAGATCAAGAACTCTGACGAAGACATTCACTCAGCGAATGAACGACGACTGAAAGTGAGTCTGCAAAGATCAGGACTGGAAGTTGGCTATGATGATCTGATGAATCAAAATAGCGCCGTGAATATCTCTACTAAATGTCAAGCATTTCCAACACGGTAGTTTGAACTTACTCCTTGTGCATGAAATGAAAGCATCAATCCTTGAATGGTGTACAGCAGGCAGGGGCTCCGGCACTTCTTGAAATTCGAATAGAATCGAGGTATGAATTGAAATTGAAGAGAATGCAAGAAGTGGCTGTCAGTGGCATTACATTCCCTAGTCTGACCGTAACTTGATCGGAGGAGGAATAGGTTAATGACTGAGAAAATAGATGCGTATTAAACGTTTTGGTCACTTCCTTCGTAACATTAATTCAGTCTATCAACAGCGACTTCAAAGTTTATCCACATCATGGGCGCTGAATCGTCTCCACATCCTATTTATTGTAAGCGGAAAATTTCTCGCAAATTGGCAAAGGAGTGAATTTCGCGACTTTGCAGTTGAAACTGTCAAGACTGCAAACTCGTGTGAAATTTGAAAACTAAAGATTTCTGTGATGATTACAAAAATATCCATGTTAGCTACTATCTTCTCATGCACAGAGATTGCCAGATATCAACATTGAGGACAAATATGTTGTTTCCAAAGGTTTCGCATGCGGATGCTATTAGATGGATCAGGTAGGCTTATTGGCAAGCGACTCACATGTATGATGTGTTGTCCATCTGTATACAGATCCAAAGAACATGCATAACAGGTCATAGACTGCAGCTCTCCGAGAACTACACGAGCAAGGTGCTGCACACATATCCTGACTCCCGATGACAAGAAATCAGAAATGACCGACACTATCTGCAAATGATGCATGATTCCTTGATAACATCAGGCTGAGCGCTTCAGGGCGCAGTCCCGCCCATTGACCGCTATCAGACCTTATTTTGTCATTGCAAGGTCTGCGAAGATGTGCACCAGTTGTCTCATGGTCTCATTGATTTTGAAGTGACCGTCATGCGTTGAGGAAAGAGACATGAAGATTTGCTCATCTGTGACATTTCTTACAGATCGCTGTGCTTGAAAGCAAAAGACTTCAGGTAAACGAATAAACGGAGACATGTTGGAGATGTATCTATTTTAAGAGTTGTTCGGAAATGTGAACCAATTAAGCAGATGAGCAATGATTTGATTTACCACCTCGCGGATGCACGTCGCTGTAGGATGCATGCATTTTGACAGGAAAACTATACTTAGAGTCATGTTCATCTCAATAGATCTTGTCACGACCTTGTTCGATATAATGATCTTATGAAATCAGGTCTTACATGTTGGCCCTGGCTAGTCTGATGTCACATGTTCTTGAATGAGATAAAGAATGAACTAATGGAAAACGTCTCACTACATGTGGGCAAAAGAAAATGTTAGTTATTATTGATTTATGATTGACATTATGAAAGATCGATAAGGAATATATTAATGGAAATGTATGCGCTATGAGTAAGTCTAGCAAATTAATATGTTAAAAAGATCATTTTTGCTCCTTTTGGATGCTATACGCCAACCAATAGGTCAAAATACAAGCACATAAGGTTAAGAAGATTTTACTCTTTATGAAGCATATCCTCTAAGCAATACAATGCAATCAATGAATGTTATTGTATTAACAGGGGAATCTACTGCTACTGAAAATACGCTAAGAAATGCAAATTAGTAAGTCGCAAATCAAGATTTGCAAAAAAATTGATAAGCTTACTCAGCGAGAGAATTCCGTCCAACTGAGGCTGTCAGAATTGTCGCTTCAATTTATCCTAGTATTTAACTGCCCTAACACTCTTGCTTCCGGTTCTCTTTACCAATGGATGAAGACGATCAGGTCTGCTAGTCATTCTTTGAGTAAGTAAAGAGTAGTTCTTCTTTGAGTAAGTAAAGAGTAGGATTCTCATGAGTAAGCATAGAAAATGAATTTGTTAAGAAGATAATCATTACTCCTATTGGAACAAGTTATCCTCTCTGATGGTGATGGCTGTGTAATTGTTGCTGACTAAGTATATCGGAAAATTACGTACTCATACATGGATGAAAGTCTTAACACCTGATGTGTTTCCTAGTCTGTAAAGGGTTTACTTATCTTATATTTTTTCATATTTACGCAAATATAATCAACTACATGTGAGTTTGACTTCAACAATCCTCACAGCTCCTTCAGTTTTCTCATATCCGATAATTTGCATTGTCCTTCGCTATTTGAAGGGCAGAAATCTTTGGTCTCAGTTGCTGGAATCACATGATCGACTCTCTAACCACAGAAAAGATTAACTGTGACTGCAAGCAACCAGAAAATCATGTGTGATGACGCAATTCTTAGATAGTCTCTTCAAGGCTTCAACAACTCTCGAAATTCAGTCAGGACAGCCTGAAGGACCAGCTGATGTATTGTTAATGAAAGAATCATCAATCTTGTCAATCATTAGAAATTCAATTTGAAGTAATTGCAGTGAAACTGCGAATGAAGTTTCGGACGCTTCGTGTTGTTGAATTTCTTGTTTCCTCGCTAATTGATCTATTTCCTTCATTTAGGAACTGATTGGGGATGTGGGAGGAAAACTGCACACTGGACGAAGCAGGAATGATCAAGTAGCGACAGATATGCGTCTGTGGTGTGTAGAGGAATCAGATCGTCTCTGTTCATTTATTCGGCAACTCGTGGACGTGTTATCGCAACGTGCGGAGAGGTAGGTATTGACCTTGGTTATGCAATCCGGTCTGACACACCTTCCCTTGCAGAGAAATGGACATTCTCATGCCTGGTTACACGCATTTGCAGCGCGGACAGCCGATTCGATGGAGCCATTGGCTGATGAGGTGAGACAGTGCATTGGCCAGAGTCGTTGGGAGTCACAAGGGGATGTCGATTTCTATGAGCCTGAATTATGGGATTGGAAACAATTAGTTTATTTTCAATTAATTGATTGCGCAGTAATTCCGATTTTAATTAATTGGTGCCAAAATGTTTCAATCATCAATTAATTGATTGACTTAAATTGCTATTGCAATACATTTGCTGTTCATAGAAATTTCTGTTAGACCTACAGAATTAGATTGTTTAACTCTTTTAGTTTACTAGAAGTGATGACTAATTCAAAACGATGGCGTATGCTGGACGGAGAAGGAGTTCCTAATACCTTACAGAAATAGAGAAAAAGTCGTGCGTCGCTTGCGGATTGCTGTGAATTCCAGCGAACGATAAGGTTGTCCGGAATTATGTTGAAATGAGGTCTTCATCATTGATGATTATTATGTCTCTCTAACATCGACTGATATGTCCGACAAGTAGCACTGGATGGTGAAGAAGCTCGTGCTGAAAATCCTATTATCAGAACATCTTTTATTTGTCAATATTCATCAATTTATTTTCGCCGACGCCTGTGTTACAAGCGCTCAACAACTACTTAATATTATAAAATGTTGCCTGCTAGTCATGCACAAGTCAAATGTATCCCGAGAAATTCCACTCACTTACAAGGTATTTTGGTTTCCGAATCTTCAGTGATTTTAGGTGTTCGTTTGACTGATAGTTTGTCATGGAAAGACCACTTTGATGCTGTTGTCCGTTCGACCAACAGACTTCTGCATATCATTTGTGTTTTGAGACCTTTCGTTTCTAAAAGTCAGTGTTTAAAGGTATTTAGTGGCATCATTATGCCGATACTGTAATATGCTTGTCCTCTATTTGGTGAGCTTGGAAGGGTCCTCCCTTGCTAAGATTCAGAGAGTTGTAAGACGTGCTCATTACATAATCTGTTCTGATGTTTGCTCTTGCAACATCATGCCTGATTATCAAAGTCAAAGAAATATGGTCATTGTGAGTTTTTTCATCAATGTATGGTTTCTGATCATCCTTTGCATCCTCTTCTTCCACCTTGCCTGCCGAACTCTGGACATTTCCACATGCCTCTGTGTCTAACAGTTAAACGCTCCCATTCTTTCCTGTCCTCTGCATGCCGTCTCTTCAATTTGAAAGTTTGGTTCTGTGCAAAATATTGCAAACTTCATTAATTCTGAATACTGTACATGTCTGTGATTTACTCTGTCACTTGTGATTCTCATTTATTGAATAAACACATTATTATTACAACGCCATCATCTGCAAAGAATCCAGTGTCAGCTGCCTTCCACGATCCTTCAGCCAATTTTTTGTTGCAGATGTGCTCAGTAATTGCAATTTCATGCAATTGATTGTTTCTTAGTCACCGCAATTTCAAACAATTGATGGCATGGAATTTCAAATGCAATAAACTGATTGAAAGAGATGCAAGTAATTGTTGACCATCCTTGTCTGAATTCATGGAGAAGATAAAAATGTCAGAAATCTAAGGCAGACAAAAAATTTCAAATTTTGAGAGGTATTTTTTATTTTTAATAGTTTTGAGAAGTCAATCTTTTGAAAACACCACGCATGGTTTCTGGATCGCGTCAGACTTATTGTGGAGTCTTTGTCTGGCCACACTAAGAACTACGATCCAGCGGACCCAGACGCGAGGCTTGTGACATTTTATGGGATTTGTATCTGAAGATTTCATTATATCACTAAAATTTCCAATCCATCAAATATAAAAAAGCCTCTTAAGAAGCCGAATATCCAAGGAAGATCTCATTGTGATCTATAATCTGTATATTCAGAGCTTGCTTGAGTTCAATTCTCCCTTTCCTGCTGGTATCACGAAGAAAGACAACGACAAACTTGAGAAAATTCGTAAACTCTCACACAGGATCATTTTTGGAAAATCTTGACGTTGTACTGCCTTTATTCCCTTGTCTGTAAGACGTGATAACATGCTGTAAAAGAATTTAAGAAAACGATGGAACCTTGCAGTACTTTGCATTTTTTTGTCCTGAGACTATGAGAGCTCTTGTCATGAACGTTTACCTGTCATTATAACAAACAGAAGAATATCATCATTTATTCCGTATTGTACACTTTTGTATAATAAGATTCATAGCATTTGATACTATATGAAATATAGTATATACTACCGCTTGTCCTTAATTCCCATTACTGTGATCTTAAATGTGTTGTGTGATTTTCATTTTCTTTGAATATAGACACATTATTATCATTAAGAGATAACGGTGATGATTGTTTTACATGAAAGAAAGAATTGACTTACATGTGGTATCGTACCACATGAGAAATTTCAACCGGAAGTCAATATTGTCGATTAGGAGTCTAAAGTCAATTGAGATGAGGAGAACATCGAAAGTAAAATTTTCAGCAACTTTCTAATTGCAAATCTCAAATTGACCCGCGCATGACTGCAACTTTAAACAGGAAGTTATGTCGATGTTGAGAGATGTGAACTAGGCCTGCTGATGATTCCTGATATTGGATGAAATATCAGCTATTCAGGTCTGCTTCCTTTTATTGAACTGAGCACGCAACTCAATATTAAATTTTTTTCTATTTACAAAGTTAGAAGTAAAGTTTAGAAGTTTAAATTCAAACAAAAAGTTCCACATTTTCGAAACCGAAGACTATTCTTCATTTCTGATAGTTTTGATAACCTACTTTGGATGCAATGCAGGCATGACTTATTGCGGAGTCTTCGTTATGCAAGACTTAACGATCCTACGTAAAATAAAATAGAAGTAATTGCTTCATTAGGATACTTTTCAAATGTATAGTTAAAAGCAAGCTTTCTCTCCAGGTTAGCAAGAATGAATTATCAATAAAACTAAAAAGAATATCTACAGATTCTCGGACTGTTCTGGTCCCTTCATCAGCGAACGAGAATTTCTTTTTCGATTTAAAAATCCTTTTTAACGAATCACCTCCACTTCCTGCATGTGCGTATTACATTGGTGTTTGATTTGTCAGGTGCTGCACTTCAGTCTGAGTCCTGAATTGTCAGCTACTTGTAGACAGCACATTAATGCTTCCTGATACCGTTCAATACCTTGCCGCTTACTGAGCTCATTTTCAGCTCAAATATGTAGCAGAGTACATTGACTGAACAAGAGGCTTTGATTTCATGTCACATCACAATCTGACTCATTCCTGACAGGTCTCTGCTTCACGGGAATCATTGTCATACTCTCACCGCCTTCAACTTGGATAATGGACACTTTATCAGGATGTATCTGAGGATCAAGATGCACAATTCTGTAGTCCAGCGTGTTCAGACCGGTTGTAATTCTGAGCAGCATGCTCCCGACAGCATCCAGGCAAATCTCTTACTGCCACGACATTTTCCGGAGTTTATATGAACTTATTGTGTTACATGTGCCCTATTAAACCAGATATCTTGGACTTTGTTGTATTTTCTCGATTAAAACCCTAGGGTGAGATAATTTTTGCAATTTAGGTGCGGGATGCATAAATAAGTTCTCCGGTTTGTGTTTAACCTCCTCCAGTTTTAAGAAAAAATCTGTCTTTGTGTACTGCAATGATGAAGCGAAGTACGAAAGGGAAAGATGATTATGACAATGACGACGAACTCTAGACACAAGATTTGGAAGAGGTAGAACCAGCCAGAAGCTGTAGGTTGAAGGATTATGTGGTGCTGGCAATCAAGGTTTTCATAGGAATTAGTTGAAGGATTATCGATTCTATCACTGCTTGTCATTATCATAAAATCAGCCAAAATATGACACTGTAAATGGATTTCTTGAACGAGCAGTTCATGATGGGGTGTAGCATCAGAGCACAATGAAAGAATTATTGTCTATGTTATTGTGTCAATTATGCAGCTGGGCCAACTATTAAACAATCATAATATTGACAGCCATTGTTTTACAAAACACAAACCTCAATGGCAGTGGTATTATAACAAATCTCATGAAGCCTCTTAATTGATGTGTTTACGTGCCGGTTCTATTTGAGGAAATGCGGTAAAATGCATGGATAGGTTGCCGATTAAATCCTTGTGGAAATTGTTCATTATGACTCCATATTACACTGAAAGGTCAGTTGACTCAAACAGACATCGTTAAATATAAAACGTGCCTTATTGGTGTATTGTGTAGTATAATTCATGACTTACATTGCGATTTTATTGCTATTGCTGTGTCTTATCAGTGACCACTGCTACGTACATGTCAGACCATTGCATGTTCTCTCACGCATTCATAATAAGGTCATTCTTCAATAAAGATGATTACTGGCCAATGCAGCAAATTGCTATTCAATGCAAGAACAAGGCGTTAGTCGAGGTCAACACACCAACAAAGATAAGTCATTCAGCATTGAACAGTTTCTTATATGAGACCCTTCTTCGAGAAACCCCATTCATCTATGGTTTCACTTTTCAATACTTCAAAATATACAGTAGGGATATATAGGTAGAGTGTCGACTCAAAAAAGTATCTGTATACAGTGAAAATTTTTATGTGAAAAGATTCAGTTTTTTGTAGAGATCACGTTCCCGTGGTCCAAAAAATTATTTGAGCATTTTTTGGCAAAATTTTGCCAATTTATATACTACCGAGATGACGTCCCTATATAAGTAGTATGAAACAAGTTGGATATCAAAGGGAATGAATATTTGCTAATAAACATCCTAACTAAGAGTAAATTAACCTGATTATCAAGGGAATTTCATGAACCGCATTATAATGGAAGTCTTCATGAAAAAGTCGCGACATTATTCGTGCTTTCTTGACTGAAATTTCGTTTTTAATTCAATTTTCAGCGGCATGATTTTATGATTCACTAAATTCATGTCTCATTTCTAGGATCTGAATAGTGATTGTGGACTCATTTGCATCTCTCAAAGTTGATTGAAATCATTGTCTTTGATTATGTGATTTTGCTCTGCCAGTGGCAGGTTGCCTGTGATATGATCACGCTTAAGAAAATACTCTTAAGGTTGAGCATGAAAGCGACAGGGTCATCGAGTTGCTAATTTAACAAATATTCCCGCTCCAATTGGCTTGATACGAACGATCTGTAAAATACTATCATTCCTTCTGCATTACTACAGTCCGTTTCATAAAAAGTGGATCATCCTAAAATTTGACTAAATAAAACATAAGTATGATACAGAAAGCATTTTTCATGTTATTTCATGTCCCTAATATATTTAAATGTCCTGATATAATCTGATAAGCTATGATACAGTAACGGTTCTTAAGAAGCTAACACCTTATTGTCAATGACATTACCATTCGTCTAGGCATGATTCGATGATATCGTTTCTTTTAACAGTGACGCAACGCCATCTGTAGGTAGCAGTGAACGACGAACGTTTTCGAATACTCCATACATTTTCGATGGGATTCAGATCAGGAGAACGAGCTGGCCAAGATAATGTCCTAAGCCCTAATTGAGACTTGCATAAGTTGACTCTACTACTCCTGTGACACGTAGCATTATCATCCATCAATAACCAAGTCGATGGATCACCAAGTTGATCTGTCATTTGGCCAATGTTCATTCGTAAAACATTCACACAGCGTTCAGAATTCATGGTTCCTTGCTGTATGTGAAGTTCAGCGCATTGGTCCAAATGCCAGCCCAAATCAGTAGAGTCGCACCACCTTGTATCCGGGACGATGTAAATGTCTATTCTAGTGTAAAAGTCGAGTGCAGCCATCTCAGTTAACGAGACTGGGATCAACTTTAACAAATCTCAAAATTATCTCTACGTTTGGATGTTTTGCGTGGACGGCCCTTTGTGAATTACCTTTTGTGAATGCGATCTCGTTAGTCATTTGTGCCTTGTATTGTTTTCAACCGGTAAGAGATAGATTTCTAGCTGAAAGCAATCAGGAGTGCTGCCAACACCACCGCAACGAAGTCAGGAAGCTATGGAACATGAAGTCCAGTTAATCACATGTAGCAATTACATTATTGTTGATGAATAATGGTGCTATACTGGCTCTGATTGACCGATTTTCTTTATTTTTGTTTTGCTTGATAGCTTTTGGTTTGTAGAACAACATATTGCATAACAAAGGAAAACAATCTAAATGAAGATCAAATTATCTAAAAACAACTCAATATTCATGCTTGAAATTTCTAACAATGATATTAGTAAGCACAATCTGACAACTTTCAAGAAATTGTGATCCATTTTTTATGAAACAATCTGTATCATGATCAGTCAATTCCGTGGTAATTTCTTCAAAACCACAAAAATTTGCATATCTCACATTAGGTGACAACGCCACCTGTATCTCCCTTGAGTTCATTTAACAAAATCGAAAGTGTATACACGTTGGGATTTAATAAATGGGGAGTTACCACTCTACCTAATATACTTACTCCATGCTTCCAAGTATGAGTAGAATGAGTCTCAGACGTCAGTTGTTGACGAATCGCAGGCTACTTCACGATCTTCATCAGGTAGATACAAGGCCAAGCAGATCCAACTCACAAACCTTTTGTCTACATTTGCCTGTCTGTTGAAGATCAAAGCGTTCGTAAGCTCACCATTTGATAAATTTCTCAACCGAGATTTCTTCTTGAAATATCAAAAAATTGAAATTTCTGTTTATTTTAGATCGATGACTTTCACACCCTAATTTTGATACAGCATGCCTGAAGCAGGTCCTTTAAGGTGTCTATCCGGGCCAGTTCGATAACAAATCTCCTGCAGACATGTGATTTCTTTCTCAGACACCTTTGTTCTATCAGACGTAAGGTTTGGAACAGGCTTTGGATCTCGCTATTGAGCTGTAGCCGCGGAGTCTTGCCTTCACTACGTCACTTCTGCTGGTATCGTTTCGTTAAATGCAGCACAACACTTCAAGATGTAATGACTATGTCCGAAGGTAGTGTCATTGCCAAGGCTGGTGACAAAATCAAGATCATTTGTGAGTTTTGCACTTGATTAGATTTAATAAATTAATTCCAAGGGGTTCCTATAGATTAAAATTAATTCAGCTAGAGAAACTCAAATAATTTAGCGAAATAGGTACCGGTGTAGTCTTTTCTGGAGATGTATTGCTAAATCCACAACAACCATTTAGTTGATTCATACTTCCATTACTATTTAATGATCGATGAAGTCATTGAATAATTGATAACTATCTTCAGAAATCATCATTATCTACTTGTCTGAATTGTAATTCGATGAACTCATGACTTAGAAGTTCCTCAAATATTTTGATGTTTCCATTTATGTATTTGATAATCTGTGACGACCTAGACATGTGCGTTGCTTTAACGTCATTGCTACGCCATGCTGGGGGCTTGGACGGTGCTGACAGCTGACATAGTCAGACATTTCTGGAACCTTATGATTTTTTAGTCCGAATGCTCTTAATGTCGACTTCCAATGACACTTTCGGGGTTCGACCACTGGACCGGAAGATCGTTCGGCCAAGCATTTATCACTGTGCCAGAAACAACGACCTAGACATGTGTGTGACTTATATTTGACCTACTTACTCCTGACCATAATCAGGAGAGCATTCGTGACAAGGTTAGGCTTCAGTTTTTACAACTCTTCTGACATGATATGAATCCATACTCGTATAAGAAGTTCCATCATTAGTTCTCTGACTGCTACTACTGCATCATATGCAACCAATCTTATTCGGTATAATCAAAAGGTTAGCCAGTTATTTACTTCAGGAGTTCTTCCTCTATTGATATCCTGATTCCACACACGCTGATTATTCTGTAATCTCAAGGATTTCGTTAATAATGTTCGGATGAAAGTTTCATCAAAAATTTGGAACAATTCGATGATTGACGTATCAATTGATTCACTTTCAGCTATGCAGCGATGCTGGTGCGGGATCACGGACGCTTCACAGATTTCCGAAAGCGCGCGAATGTCTTGCCGCTTGGCAGGTGAATAGTTCCAATCCACACGTCCGGTCTGTGCTTTGATATTTCATTCTCTGTTTCAGTGGTGCTTTGGCCGGCAATCCGTTTGATATCGACAGAGAAATGCTGGCAAAAGGTGAGTGAGTTGACAACGTGGAAGTGATGAACATTGTAGCCACAGAGCTGTTCTCTGCTGTAAAACGCTACTGTGCGATAGTGGCATGAGTGACTTAAAAGCCAGTAGAAATGGAATTCCTCCAAGAAGATCTATTCGCATTGAAAATGAAATACATCTACAAAGTCAAGCTGAAAACATCATGCTCAAGCGGACAAGGTTTCTCTCCACAGCAGAATCTGAGACAGAATCCGACCTGATGAAAACTTGTCCGTTTGTACACAGTGTTTCTAGCTTGAATTAGCAATTGGAGAGTCTCCATCTCTTCCGGCTTTCAGGTCACTCATGATCTGATAAGTCGCCACCCCACGGCCACCACATTAAGCATAGCATTTCTGTGTGTTGGCGAATGTTGATGAAGTCAATAATTCCTGAAAATCGCATGCTACTTACATTGTACCACAGTAGCAGTTATTTATCATATAATTGGTGTGAAGAGAGGAAACAACGGAATTCTTGGAGTTTTTCGAAAGCTATTTGATCGCTAAAATGAACATTCTTAAATTAACCCTTTATCAATGTCGGGATATCGGTCACTTCTGTGGCACTCAAATGTTTGAAATGCTTAGATCACGGATCCAATGAGCTTAGATAGGACAAAATTCTGTTTAGAATGATTTCTATAATTCTGTAAATGATCGAGAATTCATAGGTTATGATTATGGGGAATTTGACTTTTGTCGAAAACTTTCCATGATGCGAGTAGAAAATATACTTCAAAAACTTAAAACAGCCTTTTCTTCCACTGAATTTTAGCAAGGAAAATAAAACTAAACTCATTCTAATAAATTTTATCTTGAGCGCTTTCGATGACTCTAGTCATAAGATCGTCATTTATAAGAGGATTCTAAACAATCTTGCACTGAAAGTTATAAACATTCAAATTACATAGCTATGAAAAGAGATCAAGTAAAAAATTATGCATAGGTACATACTAAAATCGAGACATTGGACTATCGGAAATTAACATAGATAAGATGAAAGCAGAAAGGGCTAAGACCATGGCAGGAGCGAGTCACTTACATATTCTTTCATAACACACAGCGAGGGCCTGAACCGCTTCAACAAAATGGCCTCAGTGATCTTTACATGGGGCACATTTCTGTAATAGGCAGCAACAGAAAAATATGACTCAGTCTTGCGTACGGCAAATAGATTGCAATCCCAGAGATGCTTACATATTGAGCTGCTTTGATCTTTTGGGACTCTAGATCTTGATGCTGCCCACTTAGGATAGTGCTCCTTGATACGGTACAAGACATCTCGTTTGTCCGACCATTATAACTGCATCCGCAGTCGCATTTGAAATTATAACAGACATTTGATCGGTCAACGAGAGGAATTGGATCCTTCAAAGAACGACAAGGGATCTTCATTATCTGAGGCAGTACAACGAGCTGTGTGGCAAAAAAAGTTCTCGAAATTCATTAATTTAGGTTTTTCGAGACAAATGTGTGAAATCTGTCTCCGAGAAATGGAATTCTAACATACACTTTCTTTTTTTGACGGACCAATTATTGGTTCTTTATCTTTATTTATTTTATGTTGTTCAATAAATTGGTTCGGATAGCCATTCATTTTCAAAATCTTATTTATAAACTGAAATTCATTTTCTAAAAAATGAATGTTAATTTCCGATAGTCCAATGTCTCGATTTTAGTATGTACCTATGCCTAATTTTTTACTTAATCTCTTTTCATAGCTATGTAATTTGAATGTTTATAACTTTCAGTGCAAGATTGTTTATAATCCTCTTATAAATGACGTATCTTATGACTAGAGTCATCGAAAGCGCTCAAGAAAAAATTTATTAGAATGAGTTTAGTTTTATTTTCCTTGCTAAAATTCAGTGGAAGAAAATATACATTTCACGAAACATTTACTGCAAGCTGAAAAAAAGGTAATACCGTCCAAATTGTTTTCTAAACGTCATGGAGTGACCGAGTCTGTCAAGTAGGCTACCTCTCCTGTGAGCTGTCTTTCAAGATTGCATTAATACAGTGCAAACGAAGAAATTGCCGCTGGCAAACAACTTGACAGCATCTGTAATCATTTTAGGAGCCCTATTCCTAGTCACTGATGTAAATGTATGATGACTCCGTGGCACAGTGGTTAAGTGTTTGGCCGAAGGATCTTCCGGTCCAGAGGTCGAGCCCCGAAAGTGTCATTGGAAGTCGTCAGGAAGGGCATCCGAAGTAAAAGATCACAAGTCTCCAGATAAAGTTTGACCATGTCTGCACTGTTCATCCCCCAGATGGGGAGGGTAGTGACGCTAATCTATCATTGAACGCAGGAATGCCTACTCGAAGATAAATTGGTTTTGAATCACTCAATGCAAATTCAGCGGATACTAATGCTAGTTACGGATTCGTGTCCGCAGAAATCGAAGAAATTTCATATTCATTGCATTAGAATGATTGCCAGATTCATTGTCACCTGCAATGGTCCGTCAATAGATCCCAACCCATTGTTCGTATTGCTCAATCTGCATGTTGTCCCCGCAGATCTCAACTTCGATGAAGTGACGTGGAACAGCATGGATGCAGTGGGGAGTCGGGATATCATTGGTAAGAATGAAGCAGTCACCCGGAGGAGATGAGGATGTCAATTTATCTCTCACATTTCAGCTGAACTGGATTGGGTGGCCTCCATGTGCGCCGTGAACTTGAGCAGAATGGCTGAGGATCTCATCATCTACAGCACCAAAGAATTCCACTTCGTCACACTCTCCGATGCGTACAGGTACTGCCTTTCTTCATGAATGATGAGTGTCAGATCCGTGAAGTTGAATCCAATCATTTTCTTATACGGATGATGAAAAGCATCCCAGCAGCACACATTTATAACAGAATATGATTACAGAATGGAATAAATTACACGCGCTCGAACTATAGCGAGATAATTCATGCTGATGATGCATGCACTCTCTTGGTATCCTATGAGAGAGGACTTGAATAGTATGAACGTCGCATGCAAGAATAGGCTATACAAGTCACATTTATTTTTACAGCACGAGAGAATATGGAAGAACGAAATTTAGTTAATAGCGGCTTATCGGAGGTTGTTCAGAATCGTCATGAGAACATATCCACTCCTTTTATGAGCCAAGTTTTATTGTTGTGATAAAAATCAGTGGCGTCGCGTGCTTCCAGACCATAGGCCTTCACTTGGCATTGGAGTACTATTTCTATACCAGACATTTTTATATTACAACATTAATTTTCATAAAAGCTGACTTTTTAATAACAATTTCCCGAACATATTTAAGGTGAAGTGAATGTGCACATGAGAAGTTAATTGCTCATGTCGCTTCACCGCCTTACTCAAGGAGCTGATATTACTATATCCCCTCGCTGTCCAGACCACGCTTTCTCGAGAAAAAAGGAGGCAGAGCCAATAGCAGTTTCTTGCGTTTCTCACGGCCGGTCAGCCACTCATGTGTTTGAAATTTTGATGCATTAAAATGTCTTGTGTATTTCTTATTTCTTTCTCTGTGAGTACTTTCAATTTTTATATCAGGTGTTGGCCTACCTTGCTTGACGACTGTCATCTTTACAGTATATGCACTTTGGACGAAAGGCGTGGTTATGATCTCATCTACAGTACTAAGCATAGCGTCACATCAATCACGTAAAAACAAATTATGGAATTCTACAGAATCTGAGTGTTCGAGTCAGATGCATTACTCTGCATTCATTGGCGAACGCTCAACATCTGATCGCAGTCTTGTCTGAACGTCAGCCATCTGCTACTGTTGACGTAGTGGCCTCTCTGACATAAAACGAGGCCAGGAACAATTGGGTTGCGCTTCCTTACTATATTTAGACACCGCGCCTCGATCAAGAATTGTGTAGAATTTCATTGCAAAAATTGGAGAAGGCAAAACATTATGTCTATCGCGAAAGCCAATATTGGCGCGGGAGCGTGCGCTTACTGCCTCACACACACATAACTCTCTTTCGCTCTGTCTGAACATGAATGCTCCGTCTAGACGCATGGCTAGCTTGTGTGTGTAATTGTTCGAAGAAAACAGCTGTAATTCGAGCACGCGCTGTAAAACTGTTCACTCTGATTGGATTTGTTCATCCAAGTTGGAAACTCAGGAACAGATTTTCTATTGATTAAACAGGTGTCCTCAGATTTGAAAAACTTGACAGCCGGCTCTCCTCGGCACATCTCTGGATCCCGAAGAAAATTGCATTATTGTGAATCGAGTAGGTAATAAAATGTCAAACATCACTCAGAAATTGCTGAAGCTCTAATGACAAGGTTGTCTCCGGCTATTCTCATCCTTGAAGTGATGTCTCCCCTAGTTCAATCCTCACATATGGGCCGATTCGCACAGTCAGTCATGTTCTAAAACCATGCGAACTGGCTCACCAGATGTATAAGAAGCAACATTTTTTGATAGTGAGCACAGAACAGTAATTGCCTCAACGTTTAGTGGTGATTATTTCCCTGCTTTAGTTTCACGTCAGAGTGACGTTCCTCAATGTGAATGAAATCAATATGTACAATTGCATAGGAACTAGGGCTATGATTATTTAATTTAAATGAGTGTTCAATAAATAAATTTCATAAATGCAGCCTGTCTAATTAAAATGATAGTGATCACATACTATCAGAGGAAAAAAGTAAGTAGTAGACATAAAATGTAAAACATAGTTCAGGATTGAAATTTTCGCACTACAAATGCGGTTGTGAAACTGCGTGTACGGAAACCAGTGACCATGAACCATTTGGAAATGTTTCGGAATCGACGAAAAGATGTTGTCCTCTGTACATGTGATACCTTAAGTCGTGGAAATGAAATCATTTATCAGCCTAAAAAATGCTCTGTTATACTGCCACTTCCTTTTAACTCATTACTGAGATAGAGAACGATGATGTCTGTCATTCCTCTTCACATCAATGATGGTCGTTCTGTTCTTCCAACAGCACCGGTAGCAGCTTGATGCCTCAGAAGAAGAACCCTGACAGCTTGGAACTGATCAGAGGCAAATGTGGACGTCTGCTTGGACGGGTAAGTGGAAGCTGAATGATTTCTCGTTCCTCCTGACAGAATTTCCTCTCTTCAGACCTTCGGGTTAATGACGACGATGAAGGGCACTCCGAGCACCTATAACAAGGACATGCAGGAAGACAAGGAGGGAACCTTCGATATTGTCGACACTTTAGCAGCTCTTCTGCAGATCTCCGCCGGCACATTGGCCACTTTGACGGTGAGTTGTTGTCATCCGTTCTCTCTCAACGCATTAACGTCGAGTTGGCAGGCTTAGATGCCATTTCGGGGCGAATTTTTGTGGGACGATGCAACGTTGTGCCCTGAGCGGCCAAAAATGTGACCAATTGAAAGTCATACAACACCTAGAACACGAGCAAATTGTGTTTGAAAACTGCCCCGCCTTTAATGGGTTCATGAAGTTTGTTGGAGCCTCTTTCCAGAAAATTCAGTGATGAAAAGCGGATTTTTACACAGCGGATCCATCACGATAATATGTAAAGATATGGCGGGAATCCAAAGGAACTAAAGTCACACTAACCGCTCGTTAGAAACGGGTTCTGACAAAATGAAGCTTTGACGTTACTCCTCTCCCTTTCCTTGTGCTTGGACAGTGCTGACATTGTCAGACTTTAATCTGGAGCGTTGCAGTACTTTCAGTCTGGATGCCCTTCCTGCCGACTTCCATTGACACCTCCGGGGCTCGACCCCTGCACCGAAAGATCGCTAGGCCAAGCACTTAACCACTGTGCCACAGAGACCACTAATTCTGATAGTGCGTCCATATATAACATCTCTGACACATCAATTGATAATGATAATAAGCTTTGCACCACCAAAAAGTTCAAATGGCTGCTTAATCACCTTTTCACATGTAAGTCAACTTACCGGTGAATTTGAGAGCAAGGGCGGTATGGTTTTATGCTTCAGTATCAAACATGAGGGGGCTTATGCTGTGTATCTGATAATATATGTTTATAGGGGCCATCCATTTTAGTGCGCTCGCAGTCAGGTGAAGGGTGGGTATTGCACGAAATGCGTGCACTTGCTCACAAGGGGAGCTGTTCGCACTTTTCCCATCTTTCATGCAAGAACGTACACCAATGCAGTTTCAAATACTTCAGGTATCATAGGATTTATAGCATGCACTTCATGATGCATTTATAAATCGCTCTAGCTTTTGAATAAACATCCAATCAACTTCAACTTTGTGTTAACGTGGCATCAGGATATCAGAGATGTTTCGTCTCGATAAACTATCGGCCAAATATTCAGGAAATTGATTCCGGCCATTGAAGTTAACATCTGATATTTTTGTCAAACTGATTTTTGCTATAAAACTAACTTTTTCATATTATTAAATGGAAAATGTTATATTACGGAAATTCTGAAAAACAATTCGACGCGCGGTTACAACGGAATAAGAAAAATACTAGCTCATTTTTTTAGAAGCATTGTAATGAGAGACATGAAAGCAAAATAACGAAATTCAAGATGAAAATTATCAAAGTGTACAACAACGATGCATTTACAAAACAAATAGCCGATTCAGTAGAAATAATAAACGCAAACAATTAACAATTAATTAACATAAAACAAGAATTTCATTCACTGAATTTGCCTGGATTACCGATATCACAGTAATTTCCGCCTAAAAAGATTTCTACTAATAACTGCATATGTGAGAGAGATAACTTGACTATGAAATATGATTTGACTTTCATGGTATTATCACAACGTTGAATGTATCTTTGTAACATTAGTGATGCAGCTGAAGCGGCCAGACCGGCGAAGCAATTATTCTGTTCAAATAACTTATGATGAGTTCTCTTATTCCGTTGTTACCGCGTGTCGAACTGTTCTTTAGAATTAATATCATAATTTCGATTTAATATGATTTCAAAGCAATTCTTTGAGAACATTACTTGTTAAACACGTAACTAACTTTTTCTGCTGCGATTTCTGTCGATAATTTATCGAAGTGACTGTTCCTGAAATTCTGAGATACGATTTCCTAAAATCAGTTTGTAAATGGTCTTCAAGTTTCGCTGTTCAGTTTAAGCACTTCTAAAATTAAAGCTTCCTTAAAGTCACTTGTAGCCGCCCTACTAAGCGTTTCAGTTAGGGGTCTTGTATAATCTTTAGTTGGAGAACCGTTTGCTTGTGATTAAAACTCTTTTTAGGAGTTTCTTGTCCAGGCATGCAAGTATCCATTTCAATTTGCTGTGATAAAACTCGTACATAATTTCAGAAGATTCGAGCATGAACTGGTGATAAAGAGAACTACAAGAATTCTCTTGATTTTTACATGGTTATTCTGTTACATGAGCGGTAACCTACATTCAGAGGTTATCGTGATGCGCAAGTATTGATTATGCGTACTTCAGATACTTGTAACGCACTAAATATTACTGTGTGTATTGACTTATTTTGCAATTTGCGTCCATAGTTGCAGTGCACCCAAATTACGGCACTCGTAAATGTGGATTTTTTGCGTGCGAACTGTATCAATGGCCCCATGTCCTGTAATTGTCATGGAGGCATATCTGAAATGAGGCACATCAAAAACAGTAGCTGCCTACGTCGATGTAAATGGTATTATCTAGTTGTTTAGATTCACACCTTCGCATAGCAGGCGCGGCTACTATTACATACCTCTCTAAAGAGGTGCGGCTATTACTCGAAGAAATGCAGCATCCTTGTACTGACTGCGAACATTCAGTTTGTGATGTGGGAAAGTCATGATGTTTCAGACATAGTAATGTGCGGACAGTCTGTATTTTAAGTGTGTCCAAAATAGCAAGAGAAGTGTGACCGCCGTTCGTCCCCTGTGAATAAAACCCTTGAAATTAGGATCTTAAATTACTTGTGTTCGAATATTTATTATTTAAATATTATTGATCTTACTTGAACAACAAGCATGTTGTTTGTATCGTTCGCAGACGTTGCTTTTTAGTAGGAAGTTCGTTGCAAATGCCATAGTTTGTGTGTCAGACTATTCAATCAGAGAATTTGTTGACCACAAAGTTGTTGCATCTTCATCTCTGTTCTTCTCAGGTGAATCAAGAGGCGTGTCGCGCTGCTCTCAGTCCGGATATGTTGGCCACGGACCTTGCATATTATCTTGTACGGAAAGGGGTGAGTCATGCAGTGGTGTGATTGTTATTGGCTGTTCTCACCGATTCTGTCTTTCAGATTCCTTTCCGAACTGCGCACGCTAAGTCAGGCCAATGTGTGGCTCTGGCGGAACAATTACATTGTCCACTCTCTGCTTTGACATTGGAGAATCTGAAGACAGTGGAGTAAGTTGTCTTCCAATTCATCTCATTCACTAGTTCATATCATTAGTTCCTCATTTTCATTGTGTCGTAAGGGCAGCTGTCGGTGATGACAAATCATTCCACTGCATATGAACGAATTTCTAGCGCACTCACCTTCGTTTCTGATTATACCCTGTTCGAAGCCGATCAGAGCAGCTATTTTATTCTGGCCTTTGATTTTTGATGTGACACTAATTTTCACGTAGCGTTTTAGTGGGAAGTGCGCTTTAAATGCCATATTCCTTTAATTATTCGTCCCTTTGTGGACAATAAATCTTAAGGCAAATTGTGCGCCGAATTCTTGACGCGAAAATTCAAAACTTTAGCGACCTGATCTGTGAAATTTTGTGTTTCTTTTAAAACTTAAGGGTCAGGTTGCAAATCTGCTGATCTGTTTGATGAACAGAGTGAAGTTAACATCCGTTACAAAATTTTCTGTCACATGAAAATTGAGATTCTCATATAGTTTGTAAGTAATCCAAAATACCCACTTGAAGATCTCTTGCCCGGGTATAATTGCGTACAAGAGAATCGCGAGATGCATGTTCCAGATTTGAAACTTTGAAGATCAGTAAATTTGCACAAACGAACACCATCATTGGAAATTCCATGCGCTTGTTAGTACAGTAATTTTCGTGAAATTATGAAACCATACATCCAATCCATTAGCAAGCAGGCAGCTCAACGCATTGGTAGTCTCTATCGTGCCAGCAGCTACCACCACAGACTGTCTGCTATCTTTACAAGTTCACTATTCGTCCTCTGATGGAGTATTGTTGTCATGTGTGGGCCGGCGCCCCACAAACGCATCTTAACCTCCTTGAACGGGTTGAGAAACGTGTCAAGAATCTCATGGGTGAAAAACTTGCTAGCAAGTTGCAGCCGCTCTCCGTCAGACGGTATGTTGCTTCACTCAGTCTCTTCTACAGATACTATATCGGTAGAAGCAGCTCTGCAGTAAATGAGTGCGTACCCAAACCTAAGATCTTCTCCAGAAGCACACGCAGAGCTAATGCACTCACATGCCATAATGTGAGCTTAGAACGCGCACTTGCTGTGAGTCGCTCGAAAAGCTTTTTTGTTCGCACGGCACAGCTTTGGAATCAGCTTCCCCACACCACTTTCCCTGACCAATACAATGTTGGTACTTTCAAGAGGCGTGCGAACAGGTTTCTGATGGGGACAGCTTAATCAGATTAGAAGATCTGTTTTTTTCATTTTATTTATTTAAAATAAACAATTTGTTTCTTTTCATTGAGTAACCCCTAGCTTCGTTCATGGCTCATAGCTGTGCTAGGGATGAAAATTCAGTAAAAAAAAACAAAAAAAGACAGCAAAACGTTGAGAACAAATCAGATCTCGCTGCGCTTCGAACCCGGGATAGGTTTCATTAAGAGACGACTACACGAGTCGCGACACTTGCGGACATTTCGTGTTATTAAACTGACATGAAGAAAAGTTTCAAAAATTACTATTTTCTATGTCGGAAAGTAATCACGCCATAATTCCATTTTTGCATCTCACTGATTAAGTTGCGTATAAAAGTGAAATTATAAAATTTGGGCATTTAGTCTGATACCTCTCGTGACATTTAGTAAATACCCTTCTCATGCAAGTACTTTGCGGCTTGAAAGACGGATGTAGATACTTCCTGTAAAAAATGAAAGAAATATTAATTCAGCCCTTATAATGCTTTATTCTTTCTACCTTTCAGCGAACATTTTGAGAAGGATGCGTTGACAATATGGGACTACGAAACAAGTGTTGAACAATATTCATCATTCGGTGGTACTGGAAAGGAAAGTGTAACGGAGCAAGTTCGTCGATGCCGGGAATGGCTGAAACAGTGGTGATATATGTGACTATTTATTTAATTCAGGTGACTCGGTGGTTAGTGATAATTCATAATAAAAATTTCGCAACAGAACTTGTTCTATTTATCCGTTTGACAATGGAGTCTGCTATGGACTACAATAAATTGTGTGGCATTGTTTGGGATTAAATTGAGTATAACTCCTCTTCATCTCTGCGAAACTCTCCGGCGATGGAGTTAGAGGCAATCATAAAAGTTTTGATAATTTTGAAGGGATATAACCCAGTCAAATGACAAGCATTCCCCTGGATTAATAATCAAGCATTTACCAGTCGCATGCCAGTTATTGACCTATCATTGGCACAACCAGTGAAATAACAAACGCAAACAACATAAAACAAGAATTTCATTCACTGTATTAGCGATGTCAGTAATTTCCAGCCTAAAAAGATTTCTACTCCTAGCAACTGCATAAGTGAGAGAGAGAGATATCTTGATTATAAAATGCGATTTGACTTTGATAGATGATCACAACGTTGAATTTGTTGTATAAATTATAGGCCTACAGCTGAAGCTGCCAGACCGACGAAATAATTGTTCTGTTCAAATGACTTATGATGAGTTTTCTTATTCCGTTGCAACTGCGTGTCAAATTGCTCTTAGAATTAATATTATAATTTCGATTTAACAAGATGATTTCAAAACAATTCTTAGAGGATTACTTGTTTAACACGCAATTAACTTTTTGTTGCGAATTGTCTCGATAGTTTATTGAATTAACTGACTATATAATATCTGACTAACTGATATTCTGCAGTTTCTAAAATGTGGCATCGTTTGGAATAGAATTGAGTCTCTTCATCTCTGCGAAACTCTTGTTGAGATCCGGTGATGGAGTTAGAGACAATCATTAAAGTTTTGCTAATTTTGAATGGAGTACGCAAAAATCAAGCCTGTCAATCGTTTGTCAATCTGCCTATAAACGTATTAAATTTTCGTCTAAACGAGAAATGGAAATTTATTTCAAGGATGAGATGCAACGATAAGGAATTTCTGCTGTCCAAAGAACGTTTTCAAATTTGTCGGGGAAATCCTGTAGAGGAATCACCGAACATTAGATGAAAAGGAGGCAAGCACCAACTGTGGACGTCCAACAAAATCTAGCCGGCTGTTGAAAGTGCGCATCAGTCAGCATAGCCGCCTAATTAGGCTGCACCATGGTAATCGATCGATGAATGAAGGAGAGATTGCATATTCCATTTGGCTACAAAACTAAATTCGGTTTTTTGGACACATCCCTATTTCCCCCTATGCACACGCATATGTGCACTGCTAAACATGCAATCTTTGGTAACGCTGGTCTTGGTACAAGGTTATCTGTTCAACTGAACCACGGATCAGTCTCTAACTTGTTCTAACTAATAAATTTCATACTCATGAATTTCAAAGTAATTATAGTATTCATTCAATAATTCATGCAATACGAACATAGGTATTACTAAAATGTACCCATAGACATCGGATTGTATATAATAGACATTATTAGGTAATAAATACTACTACATTACTATGTAATAACCCTTCGCGTTAAGATTAGGAAGGTCATCTGATTGCAATTTTGAAATGCCACATAGAAACTTATTTGAAAACTATTTTATCAAAGCGGATTTTTGCTGAATAAGAAGTGATAATTGCACTGAATTTTCACAAATTACAATGACATAGTGCTGTCACCCAGCCAATGTGCAAACATAAACATGGAATATCCCATAATAATGACCTCAGCAATTATATCCGGTTTTTGTATTGCCGACCACAGTACCAACCACTGCAACCCACCATTAAGTACTGTTTTAATGCCAACAAATATTCATGACATAATGTTGACGTAAATATACATGTGTTATCCTCTGCATCATAGTTTCTGATTACAAAAATTTCACTAACAGAACTCATAGAAGAATACATCTCGTGCGTTATAATACACTGAAAATAAAATGGTTTTACTTTAAATATTTTTCAACAAATCTGAAGTACCGCTTTCTACATATTGTTGAATAGCATCATTGTTGTTTTTCCGATCATCAGTGTTAAATGAGTCCCTAATTATGAGTGGTATTTTACCATACCAGATAAAGACATCAAAAGACAATCTGCTCTTTGTTGGAAGGTAAATTTTGCTTGTTTTTGAAACATCTGAAGCGTTTGTGGTACTATTCTAGTAAATCCGACACTTAATCAGTATCATTAAGGAGTGACGCCGACAGGCCATCGTTCCCATGAAACTGTGTTTCAACATGGACACTGTGCTAGCTTGTTAGTAGAACAAATTATTTTCAGTTTTTAAGATTTTGGTTTTGGGCTCGAAGCATGTTAGAATTGAATATCTGTTCTTCATGAGTAGTTTTTTCGAGGTAAGTAAATTAAGCACTTCTTATTCTTGAGTAGATCTCTTGAACGTATATGAACGTGAATATGCAAATCAACGACATGTTCGGATAAGATAATCGAAGCATATTTGTCAAATAGCAAACTGCCGTGACTGTATATAACCTTGCATCGTAGACTTGGAAAAACAACCTGTGGGTGTCGTATAGTCCTTCGATGTACCAACTATAGCCTTTTCCAATGTGGTATGGACCATTTAGATTGATTTACTTTTGCTGCACCTGAGAAAACGACGGAGTAACAAGCTAAAACGCTAGATGACCACTTTCACATAGTCCAAATATTTGATGTTGAATGAGTGCTTTATACCTGAAAATCACGTTATTCGTTCAACCTCTACATGCTCAGTGCAATCCCTTACTTGCAGTTGATAATTTAAAGCATAGAGTCCTATTTAAATGATAGCCTTTTGTCGTGGATCCTTGATTTTTGGACTACGTCTTTTGTCAAACGATGTAATAATATATGAAATCATTATTATTGATAATTCAATCATGTTGCAATTTACGCTAATTGACGGTGCACTGCACAATCCATTCTTCAGATTAGTAGACATTGGCCAATAGCCCTATAGTTTGTCAGACCAAAAGTCGGTTCAAAATAACCACGATTGTAGGGCACCAAGCCTTACGGAAAGAATGCAAATAGGAGCGCAATGAAGTGCAACTGCGTAACCTATAACGAACTGTTGTTCTTGCAAATATTTTGTCCTGAGGTGCATGATATTCCCATTTGGGTTATTCTGTAATGATCAAGAGAAAGCACCTTAAGACTCATTCAAAACCGATTTTGTTTAGGATGGAGAACAGATGATGGGAGGCGAAGTCATTCACTAAAATTTTTAGGCAATTTCAGTGAATTTCAGGTAAAGGCGCACATATGTAATTACAGATATTATCGTAACCAGTCAGAAATGCTGGTACTACCTGGAGTTAAGAAAAAGCAACACCTACTTCTAAGTAGGCATTTGATTAAATAGTCTGAAAAATTACATAAGATTGTGATCGTTATGATAGCTTGGTCTGAAAAATATTCCAACAACAAAGGTTCAGTTAAACAACTAGCATATAAAAAACTAACAAAATCAGTCATGCTAGTATTCGTGACTCACTCAACACAACACTCCGAAAATCCTGAGAAGTCAGAATCTTCTGTGTCGGAGATAAACAATTGCTGTAGGAGTGGAGCGTCATTGTTCGCTGTCTGAATTAGGACCTGTCTCAATGTCTGAATCAATGCCGGTCGATTCCGTGTCAGAATCCATGTCGTAATTGCTGTTTGGTTCCGTGTTAGAATCCATGCACACTTCCGTGTCAGAATCCGTGTACCCTTCCGTCTCTGAGTCACATAGCGAATCGGCAGTAAAGAAACAGGCACTCCTATAGCTTTTCTTAAAGCCACTTCGAATGACCTTTTCTGGCACTTGCTCCCAGGATTTTTTAACCCATTCGCTCACTTCGTGGGATGCTCGCCTCATGCGACCCGTTTCAGTAAACGAATGCTCACCGATGACGGTCATCCAACTCTCCCAGAGAGTACGAAGGTCTTGAAGGTGCGATTCCCTGAAATATCCAAAGGTTGAAGATACTTGGTTGTATCTCCAGGAATAACAACTGCTGGTATAGAGTTTGTCTTGCTTAAGGATTTTTTCACATTCTGGTCGATATGGGCTCTCATACTGTCAAGCAGAAGAATACACTTAAGAGTTCCGGAAGAAACCACCAGGACGCTTGCCATAACATAGTTCAATCTAAATCTTCATCATTTGCTCATCCATCCACCCTTTCAGATTGACTTTCACGACAACTCTACCAGGAAATTTTTCCTTTGGGATCGTTTTCCTCTTGAAAATGATCATAGGAGGAAGTTTCTTTCCTGACACGGTACATGCCAATACAACAGTGAAATGTGTCTTTTCATGTCCGGTCGTTCTGATAGCGACTGTAGATGCTCCCTTTTCTTTGATATTGCGCGTTAATGGCATATCGAAGGAAAGAGGTACTTCATCCATATTTACTGTGAAGTCAGAAGAAATCTGGTCCTTCTCAATGTGATGTTTGACGAAGGTACGAAAAAGTTCGAGTTTTTCCGTCAGATCATCCGGCACTTCTTGACACAAAGTTGTTTTTGAACGCATGGACATATTGCGCCGCCTCACAAATCGAAAGCACCACGACACTGATCCTCGGAATTGTCTCAGTTGTCTTTCCTTAGCTAGTTCAATTGCCTTCAAACGTACTTGAACGCACCTGACTGGGTGACTCAAAGATCGCGCGGTTGTTCTTGGAAAAAGTCAAGGCTCACGGGATTCGATTGGCTTCATCAAGACAATGATAGGATACTTAATACAGCCAATCAAAATCAATTACCCGGTCTGAATTCTTAGAATTTCCATTTCCTCATACATCGTCACGCAATTTGATGCACGAAAGTTTCCCCAGTTCACTGTTGAAAAGGGATGACGTATTACATTTGGCTGGTGTATACCAAGTTGATATTGATCGTTCAAGTCATCATTAATGTATTCACGACTCTTGCCCGAAATAACAGCTCAAATTTGCCCAACTAAGGCAAAGTATTGAATACGAAATTATGAAATACTTGCCAAACATTTTAACCACCTTAGAATCTAGTTTGACCATAGATAAGGCGCACTAGCTGTCTTCGAGTAAAAAAGTCGCGCCTTATAGGCCGGAAATTGCGGTAATACTGATAGCCTGCATGCGTAAATACCAACTGATGAAGCTATCAGTCCTCGAAATCCAAGTGTAATTCCCAACTACCACATCATAAACCGAAGGCTGATAACATTAGTAAACAATGATATTGATCAAAGTACTTTAAAGCTTGTACCGTTCCATCAATATGTCTATTTTGACTTGTGCTTCAAAAGTCTTTTGGATTAAATTTTAAACTTTCTCATGCATTTGGGAACATACAAAGGAAGGCTCATTGTGTATATATGGTGGTAACTGTTAGTATGACTTTCTCCGAGATGGAGGATGGTTCTATTTGTTAAGGAAGATTCTGAAAAATGCTTTTTTAACAAATAACCTTGTGTACATTGCGTAGAGTAACGAACAACAATTTGCATCACACGTGACAACTTTCCTTTTTCCGTGCTCTGATTCACCTTGATGAAGTGACATGCGGAATTTTTGGACATCATTGCCTTAGTCTAATCTAAACCTTTTCAGAGCAGTAACATAGATCTAACTTCTACTTTTTTTAATTATTAACTCGAGACGGCTCAGAGCTTGGGATTACGACCTCACCCAAGTTCATCCAAACCCAAGTTTGAAAAACTGTTACCAGTCCACAGTCTCATTTTCGAAGAGATGAGAGATTTTCGACTAAAGGAAGTAGCAGAGTGGATCAATTTGAAATGACTATTTCTGTGTTTAATTCAGATGTGATGTGAAGGATCATCTTTTTGATATTTACATTGCGTTCAAAGAAATAATCCTGAAGTAAAAATACACAGTACACGATACACAATTTCTATGTTGTCTAGATGGCTATTTAGACAAAATTGCATTTTTCCTTATCTGTGTTGGTCTTGAGTGTTGATAAATAAGTCGTAAGCATGCTTAATGAACCTAAAAGTTATTGACAAATGTTGCACAATGTTTTGAGAATAGCGTTTAAAATGGCCTCAGAAACAAATGACAAAATTTGCTAATAATTCATTGTATCACGCGCTATAAACAATCGACTCTGGATGCATACCATAGTGAAGATCCAAGATACATCCATCTCGAAAGACGGACTAAAGAGGATTGAATGATTGAATTTCTGACGCATTCACACAAGGTCACAATCCTCATACCCATCCATTGCGAAAGCGCAATTTAGCTGTGCAATGTTATAACCGTCCATACCGGGCTGTGAAGAGTCCATCTCAGGCCTCCTTTCTCAACTTCTAAAGTATTTAAGCAAAGAAAATAAAGATAAACTCATTATGTAATGTACTATCTTGGGCGCTTTTGATGACTCTAATCATGAGACACTGTCATGATACAAAAGGTTTCAAAATATTCTTACACTGAAAGTTATAGACATTCAAATTACATAGCCATGAAAAGAGATCAAGTAAGTAAATCAATCAATTACTTAATAACTTTCAGTGTAAGATTATTTCGAATCCTTTTTTATCATGCATGACGTTATCTTTTGATTAGAATCATCGAAAGCGCTTAAGATGATACATTACATTATGAGTTTATTTTTATTTTCTTTACTTAAAGTCATTGGAAGAAAAGGGTACTTTAAATTTTTGAATTCTTGAGTATTGCTCCAAATCATCACATGAAATTCACGGTGCAACATACTTCTTCTCTCTAATGGTGACTTTCAGAATTGAAAATCCCCAATTTTCATTGATGTTCAATATTTCGAATTTTTCCGAACGGTAACCTACAGTTCAAAATGCTTTTAAATGCGATGATAAAGAAGAATGACGATATGATACCCAAGGAAATTTTACAAAATTGACTACTTTGCCAATTCTAAAAAGGTTTCGTAAGTACATAATATTTATTCTATGTATTATCTATCTATATTATTATCTATCTATATTATTCTATACATAATATTTGAATTTCCAATGTTCTATTCGATGTATGGTAGTCTATGAGTCATATGCAAGTGCTTTATAATTCCTAAACTAATTTCTATTTCTGAAATTTGGATTACATAGTTTTTGTCGACGCCTTTGCCTCATTAGAGGAGGGATGCCATTCCATGACAGTGCTAAAATTGTGTTCGCCTTTTACCTATAGAAACAATGTACCTGAACCTAATGGAAATATGCAGAAAACAAAAAGTACATGCACAAAATAGATACAGAAACTGATTTGAGACGTGCATGTTCTATTTCAAAGTGGCCAATGGGAGGAGGTCTTCTTTTTCCTATAAAGAGACCCTGGCTTGAGCGTTTCTATGTATCAGAGTCACCGATATTTGACCATAAATTGACTCCCTGCATTCAGGAATTATGCTATTGCGGACAGAGGTGAAAAAAGATTTTTAAGGGTCAAAATCTAGACAAATAACTTCTTCATCTTCACGTGATATACTTCAACCTTATGATCTTGTGAGTTTGTGCCCAATTAGACACCGTTAATATCAAAGATGTCGACATGACTTTTTTCCTCACATTGACCTGAATTTTCAAATTGTCTTTTGATGGACTTGCGGACGAAATCAGGGTTCAACCCCTATTTACGCGGGAGTAGAGACTCCTGGACGTCCCCATGACATTTTTTTGTTACTGCTCCAAAGATATAGTACCTATGACTCTAATTTTTGTGACTTTCAGTTTCCACGCAGTTCTGATAACCAATTCAAATTTCATCAAACTTGACCTACTGTATGTGAGCATTAAAAATTTGAGCTTTGTTAAATGTGCTCTCGAAAATTGAGAAGGTTTGTCTATTTTGTTGAGAATGTATGACGTCAAAAAGATCATAGCTCCAAGTCTAGTGGGTTAGATTGCATCCCGGTTTCGGTCTTCAAGCATCTCTCACCTGAGCTTTCTCCACTTTTATCCAAACTGTTTAGTAGATGTATATCCACCGGTGATTTTCCCTTTTGTTGGAAAGTAGCTTCCGTTGTTCCAGTTCCAAAGAAAGGTTCTGACTCATCTCTTCCAATTAGTTACCGTCCTATCAACTTGCTTCCAATTGCTGATAAGATTTTTGAAGCAGTGATTAACCAACATAGTGTTAACTTCCTTGAAACTCAGAACCTTCTATCAGAATAACAGTATGGCTTCAGGCACTCTCGATCAACTGCAGATTTTCTTTCATATGTCACTGAACATGTTAGTCGTGTCCTTGACAGACAAGTTGAGACGAGATCAGTTGCCCTAGATATTTCCAAGGCATTCGATAAAGTCTGGCATCAGGGACTCCTTAGTAACCTTAAGTCCTATGGAGTTGCTGATCAACTCCACAAATTTCTTGCTTCTTTCCTTAGTGACCGGTAGATATGTCGTCTTAGATGGCCAAAAGTCTTCTTCCAAGGTTGTCAATGCAGGAGTTCCTCAAGTTTCAATTTTGGGATCCACTCTTTTTCTGCTGTACATCAACGACTTCCCAGACTGCCTAGTGAGTGAATTGGTAATGCATGCAGATGACACGACACTCTTCAATTCCAATGAGCGACAGAGCAACGTCAGTAGTTGTGTGACGTTCTTAATGAAGACTTACGCAAGGTCTCAGAATGGGGCACCAATTGGCTTGTTTCCTTCAATCCTTCAAAAACTCAGAGCATTCTGCACTCAAGACGTAAAGGAGATGATGATGATGATGATCATCATAGCATTAAGATGTCAGATAATATGATCAGAGAACAAGATTCCATCTCCTTCCTTAGATTGGTGGTTACGAAAGACTTGTCACGGAAATTGTACATCCAATCCATTAGCAAGCAGGCAGCTCAACGCATTGGTAGTCTCCATCGTGCCACCAGCTACCACCACAGACTGTCTGCTATCTTTACAAGTCCACTATTCGTCCTCTGATGGAGTATTGTTGTCATGTGTGGGCAGGCGCCCCACAAACGCATCTTAACCTCCTTGAACGGGTTGAGAAACGTGTCAAGAATCTCATGGGTGAAAAACTTGCTAGCAAGTTGCAGCCGCTCTCCGTCAGACGGTATGTTGCTTCACTCAGTCTCTTCTACAGATACTATATCGGTAGAAGCAGCTCTGCAGTAAATGAGTGCGTACCCAAACCTAAGATCTTCTCCAGAAGCACACGCAGAGCTAATGCACTCACATGCTATAATGTGAGCTTAGAACGCGCACGTACTGTGAATCGCTCGAAAAGCTTTTTTGTTCGCACGGCACAGCTTTGGAATCAGCTTCCCCAGACCACTTTCCCTGACCAATACAATATTGGTATTTTCGAGAGGCGTACGAATAGGTTTCTGATGGGGACAGCTTAATCAGATTAGAAGATCTTTTTTCCTTTTATTTATTTGAAATAATGCAATTTGTCAATTTGTTACTTTTCATTGAGCAACCCCTAGCTTCGTTCATGGCTCATAGCTGTGCTAGGGATGAAAATTCTATTAAAAAAATTCTTGCAAAATTAAGCATCTTTATAAATTCAGATTACTTACAGATCATTGACAAAATGAAGAGGAAGCTAAAGCATATACATTCATAGAAAGCCAAGTGTAACTTCTTTTTCATCTTCATGTTATATACTTCAACCTAATGATCACGGTTATCTTGGTCACCGGTGCTGTGGCCTTGTGGTAGTGTTCGCTCCGCGCCCGGGAGACCTTGGTTCAAATCTTGGTCGGGTCAAGCCTAAGACTTTTAAAGTAGGTACACACTGCATTCTTGCTAATCACTTAGCACAAAAAGAATGACATTAGATAATTGACAACTCGGCCACATGGAAGAAAGAGTCCGTGCCTAATGTACTTTCGAATATAAACAACATCAATTTATTTAGTTTTCAGGTTGTTACAAATAACAATTACAAATTTTAACAAATGTGAAGATATGTTGATTGTCTAAGACAGAAAACACTTAAATAATAGTGCAAAGAACATGTTTTGCATAGAAATGTTGTCGCACCGAATATGAGTTGTACCGAATTACAGATCTAAAAGTCATCCAGTTCTTCAATTTCAGCCTTTGAATTCGCTTGTGGTTTCTCAGTCTTATACTCGCTTCATCTGGATCAAAATCTATGACATCAATTTTATAATTATTGTTGTAAGAGTTGCATTCTTGTTTTGTGTTTAAAGACTGATGAGTTAATATTTGTCATATCTTCTTGGTAGAGTGGGTGAAATGGTCTTATTGTGCTACCTGTACATATTGAGTTACATAAATTGCATTATATTCTATATACTACGTTCGTTCTGTTACACAGTTCGATCATTCTTGATTGGACATATTTTCAATTTCCATTCAGATTTAGTTTTTAAGTGATTTCTCAACCATCATGACTTGTAACATGACGTTGCCCTTTCTGCGTAATATTTCTTCGTCACTGATCAATGGCAATTTTAGATAATGATGATTTAATAATTAATAATGATTTTGGGTCATGTTTGATTTTCTACTTGATGATTTTGGACCTTGATGTAAAATCGCAGGAATATCCATTTGCTTATAACGATTCGTCAGAATCTTTCTGATGTTTTTCGTTGGTAGCTGGATTGGAACAACGTTCACTTATGCGATTTCTCTCATTAGTGGTGCAAGCCATTTTCATTGAAGAAGGAAGGTGGGAACGGTTATGCATAGAAATGTTCTTGCGAGCAGATGTCCTGCAAAATTCAAAAGATGGAAGTTTTTTACAGAATTTTCACCCCACAGCTGTGAGCCATGAACGATCGTTGGGGTTACTCAATGAAAAGTATTGTATTATTTTAAATAAATATAAGTAAAATAACAGATCTTCTAATCTGATTAAGTTTTCCATATCAGAAACATGTATTGACGGATTGGTTTTATTCACACTGTGAAGTCTAAGAAACTGAGAACATTGTTGTCATCTTCGACCGTTAGAAGTTCGATTTCAAATTGGATTCGAGTGTCAATGTTGTCAGAAGATCAGTTGCTTCATTTCTGTCACAAACTAAAGCGAAGATGTCATCGACATATCTTCCGTAAAGTGGCCTGTAAGAGACTGTTCCTAGTGCCACTTTTTCGATTGAGTCAATATATAAAATAGCAAGCTTGCCTGACAGTGGGGAGGCAATTGGCAGGCCTTGGATTTGCTTGAAAGTGCGTACATCAAATTGGAGATATGTGCTTGTGAGAATGCCGTCGAGAAGTTGGATCATTTCTTCTACATCCAGATATTTTTTTGAGAGTTTGTGTTTCACCTGAGTTTGCTTGTCACATTTGAGATGACGTCTTGAGGAGGAATAGAGGTGCGCATTGTCATGATATACTGTGCATGAGATGGTACATGGGAATGAATTCAATTTTGGACTGCGAGAAGCCAACCACATCGAGAAACACAAGCCACAAATGAATTCAAGATCTGCAATTGAAGAACTGGATGACTTTTTATATCTGTGATATGGTACATCATATGTTCGATGCACCAACATCACTATGCAAAACCTTTTCTTTGTTTTATTCTTTAAGGGTTTCATCTCCTACACCATCAACATTTCTACATATTTGTTAAAATTTGAAATCGTCGCTTATCACAACCTGAAGATAATCTTAATCATGGGGTTGAAATATATCGTGCGAAAAAAGTTAAGTCAGACCAAGCATTAAACTCTAAATTAAATGCATATCTATTTTATCAGAAATCGAGCCACGACACTTTCACAAATAGGAAGCCATTGTTAACATGCTCATTCATCCATAAATGCATCCATGTCATTATTACATGAACAATGGCAATAACCTTTCGGTACTACCCATAATAACTTTATTAGTATTGTGTTAGTTTTAGTCTACTTATACTTAATCTCAAGTCAAAAATGCCTGTGTTTTCATGCATTTCGTAGAAATATATTTGGTGCATTCATTCTTTTGGATGAGCAGCAACTGTAGTTGCTGAGCAATAGTTATGACTGCATCAGTTATAGATCATAGGCTCAAAGGCACCTTGGAATCAACTTCCCCTGACCCATTTCCTTGTCCAATACAATCTCGATATTTTCAAGAGGCGCGCGAACAGGTTTCTGATGGGGACAGCTTCATCACACATCTGTTATTTCGCTATCTTTAATTTAAGATAATGTAATTTATTACTTTTACATTGGGTAGCCCGTAGCTTCGTTCATGGCTCTTGGGATGAAAATTCCGTCAAAAAAACTCTTCATGTAATAAGATTATTTCTAGCTTTTTCTTCTATTCTTCATTAGTTTCTGATAATTGAGGTGTAACGTTACGTAGCAGTAGAACCTTAAAGATATCCTTGCCATCAGTTTATTCAATGGGTGGAGAGCAATTGTGTGGAAGTGATTTGAGCGGCTTTCAGGGTCTGCAGTGAAGGAATAAAGTCATTAGATTTGGAATGACTGAAAACAACTGAATTTGAAAACGGAATCACTACAAATTAGTAAACTTATTATGAATTATAGGCTCTTATCTGTCTTTAATGGCTTCACGCTCTTATTTTCCAATTTCTATTTTTAGTCTCATCTGTTATTGATTTCAGCAACAAGTTATTACTAATATATCCCTTCTTCTCCCTTTTCCCATCCTTATATTCACAATCTCTTTTCTTGTACTCGCATGACACTCACATGCATGATGACATTAAGCCACAGAAATTTCTACAAATATTGATGGCTGTCGTCAGTTGAATTTTGTACATTTAATTCGAAAGACTACTCACATTGGACAACCTTTCTATCATATTGAGGAAATGCTTCTTCGACACTGTAATTGATGACTCAATCAATTTTTCAACCAATATGTCACAACTTCTCTATTCAAAATGCATGGGATTTCTTTATCAAAGCTATTTGTGAAGTTGCAAGCGATCTGGTCTGCCAGATGAACAGTTTTGTAATAGTCAAAAGGTGTACAGCTATGTGAAAGCCTCAGGTACTGTCGTTCTCTGCACAGCTTCGTGCTAGCTCCCGAATTAGTCTTCTTCTTCTGTGTTTGAAAACTTTTAAGCGCAAGTCGCAGCGTAGACGTAGATGATTGACATTTTGATAAGCATATTCAGTCTCTGATGAAATTTGTTTAATTTTCACGTCCTCATCGCACCGAATGAACGCAGCTTCGATAGCAATGAGAACATTGTCAGCTAACAAAAATGTCTGATGTTACACTTCGGTACGGATGTGCTAGATGTTCATGGCAGGAGTCGATCCGCCGGAGGAGGAACAAAATACAGTATTGGTTTATCGGTGTGTGAGGCGTCCATCTTTCCCGAAATTGAATCATTGACTCAAAAATGCATTAAAATAAATTAAATGGGAGTAGGGGATGGAGTAATGAAAGGTAAGAGGTTTCATTGATAGCATGATTTTAATGTCTACGTGATTTCCTCTGTTGCCTGTTGGATGCATCAAAGTGTTTGATATCAGTTAATTATGTTAATATTAGTGACGCTGTAACCACGTTGGCGAGGTTGCTCCCTAGATGCGATCAACGGATTCCCCTGAAATCTTATATCCATGATGGACGCACCTAAACTTGCACAAGACAAGTGATTTCACTGTTACACGTAAGTAAAAGGGTTAATTCCGATGTGGAGACCTTATAAATCAATTGCACACGCAATAGGTCTCTTCGATAATGTCTCATGATGTCACTTGCTGGAAGTCAGGGTTTACGTTTATTCTCATTATCAGCAATCAATTTGCTATTGAAGGCGATTTTCATGATTTCTATCGTTCTCTCAGAGACGATTTTGAGACTTCGAATGCATGATATCCTCGAAACATAATCTGGTCGCAGCCGACAGGCATCCATCTGCTGATTGCCATTTACTCTATGATAAAATCACATCATCTATGATCATCATCTGTCACGATACTATGAGTATGCTATGATTTCATGGTTGATTTCATTGAAGTCCCGATGCATTTTGACAAAATGCACGAATACTTCTCATGCGATGATGAAAATCATTCCAGCAGTCATTTATATTAGAATATAATTCTTACTAATTTGAGTAATTAATTAATTGAGGCATTCCTGATGAGGACCGATGGCGCTCTCCAATCCGTAGGTGTACAAATACAATGTTGTTGTAACCGTCGGATTTAGCAGTTCTTAAAAGAACTCAATGAAGCTTTCTCGTGTCAACGAATTAGAGTTGATCAGTTTTGGCCGAATAACTGGCGAAGATGGAAATCTTCAGACTTTTTGATTTAACTTGTAACAGTAGTCATTCTTACTGTTAATATACTACTGACATTGATTCCAAACAATGTCGCATACACGTTCAGCACAAGCGTCTAATATACTGTACCGACTACCGATGCTGGTAATGGAAATAGAAAATTACAATGGTCACCACTAGTTAAGGAGGTTAAAAATGGTTATCAGAAAGCAACAGGAATCCGATGGATAAAAAATGGAAAAGTGGAGGTAAACCATAGAACTACAATGAAGATACTACACCGAATACAATGAACTAATGCTACAAGCAGTAACTAAGAGTGGTCAAATGGTAAGTGGATAATGGAAGCAAACAATAGAACTATAATGACACTACTGCACCGAATACAATCGAACTAATGCTACACACTATATCTAAGACTACACATGGAAAAAAACCATTTCTTCACTTGAATCTATTTTTTTTGTCGTAGGTTTCTTTATGCGCTTATAATACTACATGGAATTCAACATTTCTTCATTTGCTCTTCGCTTGTCTTGGAATTTAATACTTCGACCACTACTTCAGCTACCGATTAAGGGATATAAAGCATAATGCTGCAGTCCGCCAGTCATCAGCAGGTACTCGTCTAGCTGTGTTTCGATCTCTAACCTGTACATCAATCTGTGCCTTTTTTCTATTCCCACAAGTAAACAAATCCTGTTCAGTTTTGAATATATTTTCTTGGCTATTTGTCATGCTTTGAATGGAATTGGAATTGAAGATAGTTAGCAGATGTTAACTTAAATTAACTGTTAAAAATAACGAAAAAGAAAATAAAGTCACCATCTTTCAATATTGGCTCTTTCCAATTCCATTCAAAACAAATCCTGTTCATCCTCGATTCTCATAGAAATGCAATCGTTGTGTGATAAATAAGCAATCCGCCTTTGCACAAATCTCATAATATTGTATCAAAATCTTCAACAAACCAAGCATGAATATATGCACTAACATACACAATTGCGTCTTGCCAAAGTCAAAATGTGAAACATTAGTCTTCATGCAGCATCAGTTGTGGTTGAATTAGTTGGAGTGGAGTCATTAATACATCGTATGTACAGCTAAAGGTGCTCCTGTATTCGGATGCCTTGCATAATTACATTCATTGAGGAATTTTACATGATTTGGCCTACTGAAACCATCCTTACGTTAATGAATGATACTATAGAAATGGTGAATTATTCTTGGCGCTTAGCGCGTGTAGAGTCGGCCAGGTACATCATTTTTACGTTTTTCTGCTGTTTTCTATGCCTATCCTCGCAGTCGGTCGGAATCCTATCAAATTGTTGGGACTATTTACTATCCGAGATAACCTGTCGCATGAACGGTTTCATCATCGTCACCTAAGTACTCAGGTTGAAGACAGAATCACAGCCTTTGATAAAAATTCCAAGCACATGAATCTAGGAACATTTTTTCATAGAAAACGTTGCCGGGTCGCTGAAAGAAGCAGTCAGATGCCGCTCTTTCTCCTCGCGTGCAGACTTCAATTTTGAGAGAGTATACCGGATTGCCTTGCTGGTTTGGGAAAATAAAAGCGTACACCTGCTGTTGCAGAGAGAAACGTGAAGTTTGAGGGGTCGGCGAGGAGATGAAAACGGAATATCTTTTGCATCTCCAAATTCCTATTACTTCTTTTAACTAGTTGCATATGGTGAAACTGCACGAGCAAGCGGCTGATGAACCTGCAAACACTAATTAAATCTCAGGAAAGCGAAATGCAACAAAATGGTTCTGATGCCTCATGTCAATGGTTGTCGATACACAGAATGTAATCCAGTTCAAGTATTTTCGAACAGCGGGTAAACGTCAAACATGACCTTCTGTATTCGTGAATGACAGCACAGAGCATCTGTTGGTTGTTATTCTGTAATGATCAGACATTTCATCATCGTATTTATCTATACTAACTGAGCCATGGCACAAGCATGTTTGATTTTTGCCGATTAATAGCATGAATCAATAGCATAATTTCTTCCAACCATTTTTCAACACAATTATGCCAAATGCTGCTTGACTTTGTCATGAAATATTTCTATATTGCTCGAGGGGATAATAAATGGCAGACAATTAAATCCGCATTTTTAATTACCGCTTAATCGAACTTTGCTACGTTGAATTGTTTTTGCAGCACGTCTTGAGTTGAAGGTGGATTATGTCCCCGCCTCTTGACCTCTACTGGCTGGACTCTGTCCTTCTTTCAAATGCCTGAGGTATATTTCAGTCAATAGTGACTATATTTTTTTGATAGATGCTAATCTTTCTCTATTATAAATTTAATTTTTGAGGCTGTGCATCTTAAATGTACAGGACCGCGCTTGGTCGGGTTTGAGCGTCCAGGATTAAGCGGTCCGAAAACGCAATCGTCCTGACCAAGTTCCTGTTGATGACCTCATTAAAAATAGTCAAATAATTTGTATGCATATTTTGTACAATTCTATTTCACGTTTTAGCTTAAGGAACTAACATTAATTCTCTTACACACCTGGTAGATTTTAGATAGCGTAATCCCGCTGTGTTATTAGCTAGATCTGGTATTTTGATTGGAAACAGACCTGTCCTCTTATCATCTGAATGGGCAGACTGTTAAATAGGATCTTTTCAATATATAAGTCATAAACATAATTTTGAACAGAACGACTTACTCGCCAATTCATTACACATGAGGAGAGGAGAAGCGTTGTCTGTCCTTCTAGTAAGTATTTTTAAAATTTATAGACATTTTAGGATATAAAACTTTTCTTTTAAATCATACTTTGTACCTATTGAAAATTAACTAGTCATTAGCTTGTTTTTTAAACTTTGTTACCTTGACGCACTTTGCTACGTTGAATTATCATCCAGAATGCAACCCTGCTGTACCAGCACGGTATTTATTGCATCAAATGGATGCTGCACGGATATGTAGGCACCTGCATTTTGTGAAAGTTTAGTAGTTGAAGATTTAGATGCTTCGGCTAGACTCACATTATAAGTTTTAGAACATAATCCAGGAGAAACTCTTCTTCAAATTTTAGAATATTTGTCCCATTATTCCTGACCATGCTACTTTCCATTTATACTTCATTAGACTTCCTTTTTTCACGTTATACCGATAGCTAAAACGATAAATTGTAACGAAATCGCTCATCATCTGCAATACAGCTGCCGTTTACATTAGCCTGATTATCTTTACGATAATGAATAACAATTTGGACATCTGCTCAGTGATATAATAAAACATCGTCACGAATTTCGATATCGTTTAAACGTGAACGCACCTTTAGCTTCTGTCTAAAAGCTGAGCGCGAGAATGTACCTGGTGGCTATTCATAGCCTTCATTCTGCTGTAGAGTGCTTGGACAAATTGTGTGATATGGTGTTGATTGATGTTCAATGCGTCTAGTCACGAAGATCCCACTTAAACCTTTCGATTCGTAAAGTAATTATAGATCTGAATCAATTTTGGCAGAAAAGGAATCTTAATACCATGCCAGAGCTTGGATAAGTACGGTAATTGCGCATCCATTTCAAGCAACACATCAGTACACGCATAATACAGTGAATTTCAGTCTTTTATGTAGCGACTTCGTTTGTTAAAAATTTCTTCAGAAATCATGTTGATAACACCCTGTACATGACATAACCGGCTAAATGTGCTGCATGTTAGATGCACGTATTTCATCAGTCTGGAAGTAACAATAGGAATTGTCACATGCTGTCATACAATGTATTTTATCAATACTTATACAATGTCAAGATCAGCTGACATATTTTTATATTATGTGCTAGTACGCTCCGTCGACAACGATAATGGATCTTAGAAGCAGACTGACGGTCTCTCACCAACTTTGAACGCGCTCGTGTTAGTGTCTGCTAAAAAATTGCGTTCACATTGCATGGAGATTTTTTCGAACGCATGATACTTGTAAATTAAGTCTGTTAGTAATTCAACGAAGCAAAGTGCGTCAAGGTAACAAAGTTAAAAAAAAACAAGCTAGTGACTAGTTAGCTTTCAATAGTTACAAAATATGATTTAAAAGAAAATTTTTATATCCTAAAAGACATCTTTCAACTTTCTAAGACATCTTTCAGCTTCGGCCGCAATTCGTTGCGATGATTATCTCCCCACGTTTTCAAATTTGTCCTAAATCCACAGAAATGAATCAATCGTCGCAAAACTTCAGATAAACGTAGTTAAGGCTATTTTCTACCCACATTCAAAGCATTACATAAATCGTACAAGCATTTTTGGAATTAGAGACCTGACTTCATCTGTTCGACGCATTGTGTGTGCAGTATTCTGTCTCCGTCTCATTGACTGCTATTTTAAATCCTACCATGCATTGCGTTGAGCACATTAGTACAATGGATGTGACATTGGTTACTATCACTTCACGAGTTGACGCGAAATGATGTTTAGAACTCAAGTGCTATTAGATCAGAATGCATCGAACAGACGAAGTCAGATCCATAGATCCATCAAGCTGCTGACGTCGCTGCACTTCATGAAATCGTCTCTTATTCAAAACGCACAAGTCCGATCTTCACAACTTTTTGAATGTGAGTAGGAAATATCTACAACTAAATGTATCTGAAGTTGTTGACGATTGATTCATTTTTATGGACTTGCGACGAATTTGAATACGTAGAGATAACGCGTAAGTACCGAAGTATCTAACTCTGCCGATCTCTATGCATGTACTCGTATATCAGGTGGACCGGAAGAGCTACTATTGATTTTGTATCATTTTCATTCTGAGAGGGACTCTAAGGTTCTCTTTACACTGCAATATATTCATTGCTGGACATCAAGAAACAAGACGCGAATGTGGTGCGAAGGTGGTCCTCAAACTTGAGTGGTTTAAAGACAGTAAGTAGTGGTATTCCACAAGGTTCATCTGCCGGTCCCTACTTATTCAAGTATTTTGTATCTGACCTGCAACTACGTCAAGATGTGAGCCTCATTAAATACGCCGATGACATCATCATTTGTGGTGCTGTTGATCAACAAAATATGGATAATCCCACTGTGAGCGCTGTGAAATCAATTATGGATTGGATGACTGAGAATGGGATGAAAGTCAATGCTCAAAAGTGCAAACAGATGATGGTCACTTTGCGTCCAAGATTAGCCTCAAATTTTTCGGTGAGACAAGTACCAGACATTCCATCAGCTAGTCAGCTGAAGTTGTTGGGAGTGATGTTCGACCAAACTCTAAGTTGGAAGCATCATGTAGACATCATAACCAAGAAAGCCGCTTCACGACTCTACATCTCAGACAAACTGAAGCCTTTTTTCAAGAAAGAGCAAATTGTAACTATCTACTACGCTTATGTCAGGAGCCTGCTGGAGTATTGTGCCCCGGTGTTTGTAGGACTAAATGTCACACACGCGGCATCATTAGAGAATGTGCAAAGGCGTTGTCATCGACTAATATGCGGATCCAGCAATTGCGAGTGTCCTTATTTCATTCCTCTTGACTATCGCCGAATTGTGTTAGGTTGGAGATTGTTTTCACATTGTGAATTCTGATCCGACTTCATTCGCTTCATGATCTTTCATTGCCTCTTTTGCCTCGTTCTCAGCATTTCCGGATTCCCATGTGCACAAATTCCATGCTCAAGAAGTCATCCTTCGTTGTAATGTCGAAACTGTACAATAGTGGCTTCAGAACTTGACCAACCGTCTGTATAAATTAACATTGATTTAATTACTTCTTTCATTGTTATTGCTCTTTTATATGTACCAAATGTATGTTCATGTTATCATGTAATGAGCCTCACGATTACCAATATTGGGGCATTAATTCAATAAACGCTTTATTATTATTATTATTATGTTTCAGTCAGGTGAATATCTGACAGTTAATTATCTAGAAGTGATGTAAAGCGAGCTGTGCACTTCTTGTGCAGACGCAATGAGACGATTTATACACATCATCCGCTACAGAATGTCTTTCCAATGATCCGTGATATATGAATGCGGAGTTGACTTTTATTGTCTTCCATCTGATATTCTACTCGACCAAATCACGTGAGAGTGATCTGCACGTGAATGTTGGAAGTAGTATTTGCATTAATGACAGGAATTCATATTTCTCCTTTTAGGATGTCCATCAAGAGCGTGATTGATCGATCATGTTTTGAAACACTCCACGACCGCGCTCCGGAAGTCATCAATTTCTGCAATATTCTCGAACATCTCTTATCATTTTGTACGAAAGGTGAGCGAGTTGCGGATAGAATAACTCACTGGCGATAGCAATGCGGTTGACTAAGGCATGAGTCATTACTGCTGCTGTGATTGGTCGACTGATATGATGTCATCTTTACCGATCCGATCAGAGAAATCTTGTTATCTCATGATATCAGCGTGAGATTGCTATTCTGGCATGTTTAGCAATCCTACATCAATGGTAGCAATTCACATTCGATGATGTTCAATTGATGACGAACTTGTCAATCTAATATCATCGTAAACAGCATCAAATACTTAGTGGTCCAATTAATGATGAGCTTTTAATGGAATAATTGATATAAGAATGATTGAGCCACATGCGATTACCGCAGCAAGTGATCAAATGTCATTAACATCAAAATTTGGTACTCATGGGTTCTCTCCCCCACGTTTTCACATTTGTCTAAAATCCGTAGAAAAGAATCACTCATTACAAAACTTCAAGTACTTTTTGAATTCGAGACCATGACGTGAAGTGCAGCGGTGTCAGCAACTTGACCTCATCGTCTGAACAGATGGCACTTGGGGTCAACAAAGTCTTGTCGCGACAACTGTTGAAATGATAATGGCCCAAACTACATCCCTTCCATTAACATGAATAACTTAAGAAAGGTGTGGAAAGGTAGTGGTCGTGGGAAGGTGTCACATAACAGTGGATGAGACGAAGAGGGAGAGAGAACAATGCACACACGAGTAACAACAACGCGTCGAACAGACAAGTCAGATCAAGCTGTTGACATCGCTACACTTCACGTTGTCGTCACTAATGCAAAAAGTACTTGTCGGGTTTGCACGAATTTTTGTATGTGGGTAGAAAATATGCTCAAATGCGTGTATCTGAAATTTTGTAATGATTTATTCATTTTTGCGGATTTTAGACAAATTTGAAAACGTGGGGGGGGAGATAACCCATAAGTATCCAGAATTGTACCGGAGACGCTATGTTCCAATAACTGTTTTCTGTATGTAGCTGCAAATATCATGATGGTTGCCACACCATGTTCCGCGGTAAATTTGAGGTTTGTGAGTTCGCCTCGCACATCTGTCATATGCCATTTCCTCAACCAACTTATCTCGATACTTTCAGGATGATTTGCGACATCCTAGAAACTTGAATTCAAGTAACTTGGAGTTGTACAGGTCACTAGAGGTTAGTTGGTGTAATTTGAACGCATCAATGTCAACTTGTGTGGTCATTGCCCTGATTGGTAACGCACAGTTCTGCGGTTCATGTCATTTCAAGGACACTTTGCACTTTCAGATGTTTGTAAATAAGTACGGACGGATGAACCATGAAATTACTTGTAGAAAAGATTATTCCTCAGACGCTGGTTCCGTGCTGTAAATTGTTTTTTTTTCACAAACATAATTGAAGACGGAACTGAGCATTGTGATTCAGAGCCTTGTGGTCCAGGGATTAGAAAAAAACATGAATAGCGGAAGCGAATAATAACCATTGAGTCAATAAAAGACAACAACATCCTTGACTCCCCGTCCGCTCTCGTCTGACCCAGGAATCGAACTGAGGTACATAATGGAGATGATATTGGACTTCCTTCACACGGTCATATCGACGGTACATCCCGGTGCGGACGGGGAATAAAGCAGGGATGAGATTTTCCGGAAATATTGCATATTATTGGTTCCTGAGATTTCTCCAAAAATGTTATAATGAGAAAAGGGTGTGGAGGTTCCGAAAATCAGAAATGTAGATTACGCACGTATGTTGCTGCTCAATAAAAATATCTCTTATTTAGTTCAGACGAAAGATTACATTTCTGTTTTCTAATCATTTAAACAAATTTGATCATTTTGTCAACGTTTCAAATGTGTTATTCCAACTTCATGATAGTCATAGCTGATTGTAGCTTGCACTTTAAATATTACGACAAATTTTCTCTTAGATTTCACTCTTAACATTGTCTAATTAAATACCGATTATCGAGACTTTCAGAGCCGACTAAGGCATGCTGTCTTATCTTTTGTAAATTATCTTGCATTTTATGTAAGCGAGGCTCTATTATTTGAACTCTACGTATTCCTTTGCACTCGTAAAAACGAAGATGGAGCGATGCAATTATTGGAAATATTGAAATTTTTGATTCCTCACATATTAGACAGTTTGGAGAACCAAATGAAAAAGACGTTTTCTGCCGCAGTAAAGAGTGTTCAAATTACAAGAGAAGCAAAACTTTGAGGAATGTACTCAATAATGAACAATTAATTTATCTACTATCGAATTGTTCTCTGTTAACATCGACAAAATGCAAAGAACATTATTTTCATGTTCAAAAAGCCATTGATTTTATTTCGCATCAGAAAACATTAAGGAATGTATTCAAAACAAATTTAAAAAGTTCACGTTGAGGTTATCGTCTTGCGTTAGACTGCGAGAAATTTGCAAAATTGATTTGTCATCGTATGTCTCAGTGTTTCGCCAACCCTGCACATAATTCAATCTTGCAATCTCATTTATCATGAAATTCTTCTAAAAGTTATAAAGTCTACATCAGAAGGAGTGAGACGCAAGCTCCCTCGTGTCGGTATCCACCTGCTCACTAACACTCAGCATGACTTCTACTTTAATTGCCGGCGAGTTGTGCTCATTGCTAGTGAGTTGTGTGTCCCGGCATTATTAAAGTAAGGTAGTAGTCTCTGCCCATTCACCGCTGATCTCTGGCTGTACGTCCCGGTGTTTCCTTTCAGACGGTTCTACGATCCTCGATCTCTGATGTGATCTCATGAGCTCAATGTTTATGTCAACACTGCTCAAGAGCGCTGCATAGAAGCCTGGGGTATAGAGAGATCGATCAACGATCAATTCACCATCCGATCAGGCCAAAGTAGCTAAAACATACAGTAGCTCATTCTGACATAATGAGATAGTAGATGTGATGCAAGCTTAACCTCTGAGACTGCTTGTTAAACTAACTTCAAATGAGTTTCAAAAGCATTGGCATGTGATAGTATTGCTTCAGAAACGTGACGGCACCTCTCCGACATGTGGAGGTTGTTGTGAACCAATGTCTCACTATCGTCCTTGCAACCTTGTAAGAAATCACGCAACTGGAATGCTTAACAAGCAGCTGACGTGTAGAAGCGGGATTATCCACCGTGTGCTCCGTTGTCTTCAATGTCAGGACGAGAGAGAAGTGTTTCTGCCTCATGAGAAGGTAGAATGATTATAAATAGACTGAAGAGATGCGGAACTGTTTTATCTCTCTCCCTGGATTTACGCTGGTTGTTTGGGGTACAGTAATTCTCAACACTGAATTTGCTTGAGTGCACTCCAGAATATGTAGATGATAAGAGTCATCGATTTTTGCATTCATTCCTGAAGATTTGTTTTCCGTCAGTTGTTTCCGGATTCTCAGCACCTGTCAGTAATCGTTGAGCATCATATTCACTTCTGGTGAACGAAAATCTCAAAGTATGTAATCCGTATTTCGCATCTGCATTGTATACTGAACGATTGCTTTCACTGTATGAGCACGGTCGCAGAACGGCATCAGCTGACCTCCTCCATGAGGACAATGTACCGTCTTCACCCGCCATACATGATGATGACGTCATTTACATACAGCAATAGCAGTTACCGTACACGGTGAACTTATCAGGCTGATATGTGAATATATTCGCCCTATTCGAGATGAAATGTACTTGTTTCGGAAAGAGCGCTTTACCCACGCGGAATTCATGATGAAATCAGACAAGTAACTGAAAATATGAAGGCTGCAATACAACTAGCTGCAGTTTCTCAAGCAAATTTTCTTTCCTAATAAATTGAACACGTGATTCTCTCTACTTATCGATATCTGTGTCTGAAGTTCTACCATAATGCCGTCTCATAAAATCTGAAGACGCGAATTCCTTTTTCTGCTATTTGTGAGAACATTGGAATGCGATGCTACTTTCGGAAGTTGTATTGTGATCTTGGGAACACAACAAAATATTTCGAAAATCTATTCACACTATTGAAGAAATTTTACATTTGTGGCATTAACAGCTAATGGAATATAGAATTTGAATAGAGACTGAAAAGTTAATAGGTCCCTATTGTGACAAGATTGATGAAACATGTATTTACATTTTAACGGACAAAGCGGATCTGTAGTTTAATTGATTACAAAACAAATAACAATTTTGTGTTATATTTATCATATTTTATATATCATCATGCCGCATTTTGATATTAATATCTTTATTAATCGCTCACAAAGTGTTGGTACAATTCGGTGAGTGCATTTGCAGAGAGAAAATAGCGTGATGCAGGCTGTTGGTCACAATAGTCATCAGGAGTTGGCAGGGAAAACACGTCACACAGCTTCACAAAGCGATCCGCGGGCCGTTGATGTTCAGGAGGAGAGGCGAGCGTGGCGATAGTGTTCGCCATTTATATCGCATTCACTCTATGCTACACTTAAAATGCAGAACAATATATTTCGAAGCACATCGTTTCGACACTTAATGGCAGATTGGAGATTGAGCTAGAAATAGAAGAAGCAGTCATTTGAACTACACTGTTATCGCTCCCATAAATCAGAAGTTGATATCGCTCTGCGTCGGCGAACTTATCCTACCAGATGGAGTTGTAAACCAGATAGTTGTCTTTATCTATCTGTTTGTTTCCATTGCCAGGATTTACCCAATCATTTTACACGGTGGACAATAGACGTCATCCATGGCTGTTCATTAAAGAGACGTGTAAAAATCTTCCGGACTCATGCGTCACCACCATTGATACAATGGAGAATTTGAAAGGGCATTACGCAAAGGTAACTTTTCTACGTTTCCCCTTGAAATGTGAAAACTAAATCCATCTTCATTCTTACAGCTGCGTGGTTGGATAAAACTCGCATTGCTTCAGAAAAGATTGGCGGAGTATCTGCAACACGCCTCGCGTCAACAGACAGCTCTCACGTAAGCTTGGCACTTATACAATGGTATACTTGGGTGTTCTTGCAGAAACTCTAAAGCAAGCTTACGTATATGAATTGGACGGGACTTCAACGGTGCACAAAACTTTCCGTTTTATCTGTCAAGCCGACGATTTAGTTCATGATAGAAAACAAGAAAGTTATGACAGAAATTGTTGAATATCATTGAGACATTGAGATAATTTCTGATACTCTAGCGGAAATTGGACCATGGAAATGAAATTTGCATTCTCTAAGTTTATGCAATAGTTCGGAATGGGAAAGTAAATAGTTACAACATTCTAATTATTGAATTTCACGATTCATATTCTGTGCATAGAAGAACTAGGACCATTTGGAATCATGTGATAAGGTAGACACTTGGAACATGTGAGAATTTCAGCAGCACTAGATGAGAAATCTATGAATTCTCTCTACGCGGAGGACATTTTGTCACAGCAAGATCTGCATGATGCTACAAGATGAAGCCTAGAAAATCCATATAAAGGCTGTATTACTTGAATAGTAAGGTATTGTTGCACACAATATCTGCGAATCCCTCACTTTCACCTCTCAATTTTCATTCTAAAGAAAGTGAAAAATGAAGCTTTTACGTCACTACTCCCCATACTTGGGGCTTGGACAGTGTTGACACAGTCAGACTTATGGAGCATTGTAGTACTTTGAGTCCGGATGCCCTTCCTGCCGACTTCCAATGACACCTTCGGGGCTCGACCTCTGTACCAAAAGATCGCTAGAACAAGCACTTAACCACTGTGCCACGGAGACCACCTAAGATCTGCATTATGTAATTTCAAACCTTCTAAATGCGGCTGTTCACCGTGAATCCCTTCCCATCCACCGCTGATTTCTAGCTGTACGTCCCGTTGTTTCCTTTCAGGCGGTTCTACGATCCTCGATCTCTAATGCGATCTCAAGAGCTCAATGTTTATGTCAACACTCTGATGGGTCTGACAGCTGTCGACTTCAGGTGAGTTGTGACTGAGACCGTACGATGACGACACACCTTCACGGCTTGTCTCTCGTTGCAGTTTTGATCTCCGGGGAGAAGACCAAGTTCATCCTGGCCTCATGTGCATTGACTTCACGCCGTATCTGCGCTTCACTCCGAGGTAAGACAGTACAGCGATCTTCAGGCTCCATCTGAGACTCAGTGTTGACTCTCTCTCCCTTCACAGTGACGAATCGCTGTTGGACGACGCCTTAGAATGTGATGAACACCTTGATCTTAACTCTTCCTGTCCGTGGCAGGAGCGGTTTTTGAAACTCGAAGTGAAGTACAAGCGAGAAGCACAACAGAAGGTACCGATATTCATTCTAGTTACTTCAAATATCAGTTCACATCATGGATTATTCATTGTCTTTACAAAAAGGAGCAAAGTCTAATATGATTATTTGAATTTTTCAGTAGTGTGAAGGATGACGAATGATGGTTTTATTAGAATGTTGTCAACCGTTGATATCACAGAATTAGATAGTTTTACTCTTTCAGTTTGCTAGACGTGAAGACTAATTCAAAAGGATGGCACATGCAGGAACTTACTAAGTAGGCAAAATGGAATTCCGGAGATAGGAAAAAAGTCGTGCGTCGCTTGCGGATTGCTGTGAATTCCATCATAGTGCTTCGATTGCCACGATGCCTTCAGACTTAAAGAATTCAGATCCTTGCGCAAAAGTTTTTCTCCATAATGTTGGCCCTTCCGATCATTATTAAAGAAAGTAGCAGGCGTACTGAAATTAGTTCACCTGATGATTCCACCATCCTCTTCTTAGCATTCCTTACTGCATAGTTCATACACTGTATGTTAGCTAAACAGCAATGTGTGCTTTGGTGTGTGCGAAGTGACATCACAGCACGCACGCCACTCACTCACTGGCTCTGATGTCCTCTGCTGACAGCTCATTGTTTGCCATTTCCAATAGTAAGCGATACACGAATTATCGATTCGAGAAGGAGCAAGTTGTGTAATTCTGTGATTGATATACTCCCTGTGACGAGCGATAATAACTGTAACAGATGGTATTTCTTCCAATAAAAATCAGTTTTAGCACGGCAATTAGCGAGATCTAATTTTCAAAAATATTTTGTGGGCCTAGCGACAGGTGTCGTAGCACCCTAGTTGACGACTCAACAGATCAGACGGATATTTTCCTCTTTTTTTATAGCATGCATGGTGTCTCAGAAGTAATGACTAGTCCACAGAATTAAATATTTTGTTTATCTGCTTCGGTTTGCTAGAAGTGTGATTAATACAAAATTGACGGCACATCGAGGAAACTATTAAGTCAGCAAAAAGGAATTCCTAATGCCTTACGGAGATAGGAAAAAAAGTCGTGCGTCGCTTGCGGATGAATGTGAGTTCCAGCAAAGTGCTTCGATTCCCAAAATTCCTTCAGATTCGAAGAATTCATATCATTGCGCACAAGTTTTCTCCATAATGTTGGCCCTTCCGATCATTATTAAGGAAAGTAGCAGGCGTACGAAAATTGGCTCACTTGATGTTTCCACATCCTCGCCTCGGCATTGCTCACTGTATAGTGTATACATTGAATCGAATGTTAGCTAGAAGATGTGTGTTTTGGTGTGTGTGAAGTGATATCACAGCACGCATGCATCTCTCACTGGCTCTGGTGTCCTCTGCTGACAGCTTATTGTTTGCCATTTCCAATAGCAAGCAATTCACGAATTATCCATTCGAGAAGGAGCAAGTTGTCTAATTCTGTGACGTGCCATTTCGATATTGAGGCTACAAATAGTCCTTCCTTTCTAGGAAACCGAAGCGCGCGCAGACGAATCTGATCCTGTGGACTAGTCAGTTAAATACAGATAAGTATGTTTATCTGTGCATACAGTTCTTGGACATCCACTATATTTTTCCATCTGAACATTCTATAACCTTCCATTACTTCTATCACCGGCATGTGATTATGCCAACCAGTTACTTAATTCAGGCATACTTTAAACCTACCGATAGATCTACTCATGCAAGCCTCCTTCATATCGTGCTGACGTCACTCGAAGCTGCTACCGGGCGATTATTAGCGGCCTGCGTTTATTATAGGAAATACGGTATTTCCTGTATGAAAGTTGTTGTTGGGAATTCATATGATCAGGTCGAGCCGGCGAAATCAATTTCAGTATTTATTCAGTTATTTATTTTCAGTTTAGTGCGTTGAAAGACTTGTATTTTAATTATCATTCAATTTTTCAGTAATGATTTCTAAGTCTTTCTCTACAAATTGCGTTGAAATAACAAGAAATTGTGCCAAGAATTTTGACTTTACATTTCTTCCTTAACCAGAGAAAATGTTGAGAAATATCAATTTCAATCTGTTTCCTACTGTATATCCTTTCTTCAATCTTGCATGACCAGAGAACCGGCAGATTGGATCTTGGTAGTGGCACTGATTCACAGTTAACTGTAATCTATGCGTCTATAAGTCCAATTTTTGCTGTAGTTCCCTGCAGGAATCCATGCTGGGCCCAAACTGCTATCAATAGGACGAGCCCGGCATGAATATCTGTGTAGACTTTGATGAGAGGGCGTGAGGCCCTTCTTTGTCTCCTGTAATTGAGGAAGTCTCATTTCCTTCAGCACTTCCTGGAGGAACGCCTCCGAGCATTGGATACGTTGATGATGAACCGCGAGGTGGAACGGGAACAGTTCGAAACGGAGATGAAGCAGCTGGAGAGCGTCATCCTCGAACTACAAGTTCAAATGTGAGTCCGACAGCGGGAGTGTTTGTGAGACCTCCGAAATAATGTTTCCATGATGATCGCGGGAGAGAACGTACTCTAATCTCTCGGATTATCATCCGAGTCATCAAAAACTGTTTATTTTTCACAGTGTAATCATCTCTATGATCATTGCTTCCATAAGAAAGGTCATGCTTTCCAAGGAGTACATAAATTTCAATGAATGCAATAAACCGCCTCTATTTGTCTCCGTGCATGTAATGTAGATATCCTATTGCTTTATTTGACCTGTAAAGCAGATTATTGCCCGCGCGGGAAGTAATATTTACTCCAATGCACTGGAAGCAGCGCAATCTATGCCAATTATGTAATCTATGCTCTTGTCCTGCTTTAGTATAGGCTAGATCTGTGAATAGATATTTTCTCGATTCATGAAGCTAAATTTCTATTCAAATACTCTTGAAAATCATGACATGTCAATCACAATCTGTCCTTGATCATCATAGCACGTCGGCAAATAAAATTCTCCACGCAACTCGTGCATACATAGAAATAGATAATATTACACTAGAATGGAAGTTTGATATCCTGCCTATGTACAGTGATGGCACATGGAAAAATCTGTGGTTTGTAGATCAGCTTCGATCTAAAACAATAGTCAAACTATTTGCCAAGTTGGTTGTGAAAGTTGTTGACAGCAAATTACAGGATCTTCATGTAGAGAATTGCAAGTGAGATGGCAGCATTGTTTCATTTGAAATAGCCTACTACTACGAGTACATGGATTGATACAGTGTGTCTATTTGTAGCAGTCATTGACAGCTAGTATACAATTTTTCAATATTGGAATGCGAATTAAAAATTGGTTCACAGAGTCATAATTGAAAGTGCTCAGTGTACTGGTTGTAAGTACATGTCAAGAATTCACAGATAAAATTTCTAATTATTTGAGAATTTCTCCGTCAAGTGGTTAAGAAACCTAGCGCTTTTCTGGAATAAAGATATTGAAAGCTTCTTTACCTACAATCATTTCTCAGATAAATAGAATTTCGATGGAACTTTTCAATTAATCATTGAATGACTTATGTGATATAGTGTGATGATATTTTGTCAGCTGATATTCGAATGCATGCAGAGAATTTGAAAATTGTTCAAATATAATGAACAGGGCAGCCCTTTAAGGTAAAATGAATGCCCGAAGATTTATTGGCTTCTGATTTCAAGCTTGAGTAATGCATATTCTGTAAATCGACACTACAAGTTGCGTATGTGTCTGATTATACTCTTGATTGATTATAGGAGCGATATTTCAAAATGATGAACGTACAGAACGTTTTAAAGGATTTCCTTCTTTGTCATCCTGTCGCTGCAGTATTTGTAAATTCATTATTGCTTTTGTGTACATGATCTTTGGACAAGGACAACAATCCAGGTCACAAATTGGCTTGATAAATATATATGCCAAACAGAAAACTTGAAAACCAGGTCGAACAATTTGCATTTTGCCCCCAACTAAGTTCCCCCGGCGTGTGCCATAATTTTCATGCAATTTCCATTCTAGGACTTTCTATGGTATTGTTAATTTCTATGCGTGCATAAGATTGCTTCATCATAGCATTCGAACTCGTTAGATTTAAATGGCCTTCACCCGATGTAAGACGACACATCGGCCGTCATAAGGCAAATCCACGTATTTTGAAAAACTATGTTTTGAGAAATCATCGTCTAAACATTGTTAAATATCTACACCAACAGTGTTTCAAAATACGTGCCTTTGGCTTGTTGAAGTCGAACGAAAATTTCTATGTCGTTGGCATTTTTTAAAATACGTAGTTTTGCCTTGTTGATGTCGAAAAATTTTCAGTATATTCTAAAATACGTGGTTTTGGCTTGTTGATGATGAGACAAAAATTTCTATGTCGATAGCTTTCTTAAAATGCGTGATTTTGGCTTGTTGATGTTGAATACTTTTAGTAGTCTATAAAATTCTCAGACCACGGGCCGTATGCTACAACAATTCCTAAGATCTTTTTCCTATGATCTTTACGTAGGGGTTCACTGGGGGAAATCCTAGTTGGTATGCTTGAACGATTCCTAGCGTTCACCTAAGTTAGGTGAAATCCCCCAAGTTAGTTTGACCATGGTTTGACTGGCACTTCGTGTGGATTCAGATTGTGTTATTTTTCGCACGATAGCAGCAATAGCAATACTGCCGGCATTGACCGAGTTGATTGGCAGGTGAGAAATCAGTTTAGGAAAAGTTGTAAGATATCGAAAAAGTGAAACTGAAGTTGTATTTATCACTTCATAACCATCAAAACAAAGTTTTGTCTCTCGAAATCGCACCAGTAATTCCGAAGTTATGTCGAATAATTCGTTTAGCCTCAAAGTTCAACTGTCTTAATTACACCATTAATGAATGGCTCGATTGTTGAGGAGAAAGTCTCGACAGGAACAGGTACTGGACGATCACGATCAGTTGAGAGCACAGCCTGAGCAGGAACACACCCTTGTGGATCAGAGGAGAAAGTCTCAACAGGAACAGGCACTGGACGATCACGATCAGCGGAGAGCACAGCCTGAGCAGGAACACACACTTGTGGATCAGAGGAGAAAGTCTCAACAGGAACACGGACTTCTGAATCAAGGTCACAAGTAGACTCTTCCAGGTTATCAGTCAATAAATTGGATAATCTGTAATCATTACAAGTTTTACGACTCAAGAAATCTGGTGAGCATTCATCGTCGGACTTCACGGATGGGCTGATGTTTATCGGAGTTGTTGACGTATTTCTTGTTTAAATATCGGGATGAAGCAAATATTATAGGCTGGTAGAATCTTTCGGATGTTGCTTTTTATCATCAATATTTGGATTTAAAAGCGGCTAAAACCATCCTTCCGGACCGTGAGTTCCAATTTATACCAGACATGCCGTTAATCAAAATTAACGCGCCGCGTTCCGCTTTCGTACGAGAGAGAATCTATACTGATATTATAATTTTTGTCCAGCACTAGTCATGTAGTCCTAATTACTAGGCATTGTTCATCATTCACACACGCATGCGATATTCCACAGCATGCCGATGCGTGGGAAGCATGATATGAAAACATAGCAATCGCCTCGATATCTTTGCTCAGAGAATTTTTCAAATTACTATGGTTTTGCTGTCAATTTAGAGAAATCATGAGAATTGCATGCATAGAAATTGCCGTGTCTCTTAAATACGTGGTTCTGCCTTGTTGAATTGATAGTTTTTAAAATACGTGGATCTGCCTTGTTGCGGATAACGATATTATAGATATCTTTCAAATACGTGGTTTTGGCTTGAGGAATGTATTATAATAATGTTCTCCAGAGAAAAAGCAAAAATTAGCCCAAGATACTCTTTTATGATCAAGTCTAGAAGATTGACTATTAAAGTATGAGTCATTTCATACCTACAGATCAAAAATATATATTCCAAACTTCATGTATTTGTTAAATAAGCCAAAAACACGTATTTTAAAATACGTGGATTCGCCTTGTGACGGCCGACATTACATCGACTGATAGAAGATGCTGGACGCCGAAGGCCCTGTGTGTTCTACTTCTTAATCTGTTTTAGACGTTCTACCTAGAGAGTCCGTATACTTCGTTCTGTCATGAACTCCTTGGAAAATGGCTAGCCTCTCGCCGCTTGGTCAACTACGTCAATGTTCAGAGGATAATGTCCTCCGTCCTTTGACCTCCTTTGATATCGACATGCAGGTTTCGTTTTATTTTCAAATCAGTTAATACGTCGATTTTTGTTGAAATTAAAGAAGAGTCAATAAAGACAGAGCAAACAAAGTATTAAGTCGGATAATGACAAGAACAATCTCCTCTTCTAAATACTTGCTTTCGTTACAAATAATCCTGAACTTTCATTGTGAGGGTTAAGAAAGTCGCTGACATTTGCATGGAACCTCTACTGTTTAACTTTCATTTCAGAACTCATTGTAACCGATGTCCCTGGACCAACCGTAGGCATGCGTGCATATTTGCATTTGTTGGAATCGTCTGTATTGGTTAGCTCTATACATCATCAAGTGCATTCGAATATCGATCAGATTAGGACCCAATAATTGTTGGAATACAGATGTTGGACTTTATACTTTTGTCGTCTTGTGAAATTCGAAATGACAGTTCGCTTATTACAAACTTAGATGATGCAATCTTGATGTTTAAGCTAAACTTTCATTAAGTATTAAAATGGCTTCGGACTCGGGTCGATCATTTTGACCGAGTCCGGGCTTGCATCTGATCCTGAGTCCGATAAACAACCACTGATTCAAAGCAGAATTGTTGATAGCTCCATGCATTAATTGTGAAGATTCTAGAGATTACGTCGTGCAAAGTCTTCGACTTCAAGTAAGCCTGCTGCATGTGATGATTATAGTGAAAATATTCGCTGTCCACTACTTCATCATTTATTGTTGATCAAGGATAAAATAGTGATTTTTATAAACAAAATGTTGTAGCAGCGATTCGTACAATTGAAACTTCTACGGGCCGACTTCTTTTTCAGACAGATTAATGACACGTGACAAGTAGAAAACTGCCTGTCTCGACGGAGCAGCGCTTTCAAACATGTTGAGATTGTAGAACCTCAGATCTTTCTTGATGAAATGTTTCAAATGCTTTGATGACGGATTATTTCAAAAAGTTGACAAGAACATTTTTTAAAAATTTCTTGAGGTAGTTAAGTCAATTCTTTGATATTCACTACCTTGGTCGGTCATAGCCCTGACTGTCATTGAAGATCGCTTCCCAATCTCTTCTGCCCTCAGGACTTGGCATTTTGAAACATTTACAGTGACTGAGTTGTGATGTTTCCAGTCACCGATCGATATTTGAAACTCCGTCTCCTGAACTTTCACGAACATCCGTGATTCGATTTGTGGGCAGTTATCGATGATATTTTTCTCAGACACGAGTGACATACGTCTTGGAATCATCAGCGTGCTTCCATTCACATGGAAAGAAATCAATATGAAGGAGTTCACGTCGGTATTATGAAACCAGATATCAGCACACACATTCTCTACACGTCTCACCAACTGCAAGTGACTTCATCGTCGCTGTAATCAGTCCCTCCTATGAGTTGGGTAGATCAGCTGAGCGCATGTTACATTTATGCAATGTGCACGCAACTCATGACGATTTATTTGACAACAAGTCTTTCCCAGTACAACTTGTTATGATTAGTTCATCAGCTATCTTAGCAGCGATGGAACCAAATCTCCGTTACATGTAATTGCAAGTATACTTTACGGCAGTCGAACTTTTCCTCAACAATCGCAGTGATGCATTGTTGTCATTCATTGCCTTCGTCATGAGGACATTTTCACTCAGTTTAATCTGATATTTTGCCTATTTCGTTTCATTTTGCACATGGGTATCATAATCGACGTGCGATTATTTGTTCCCAAATACTTCATGATAAAACGCTTTGTCCCCCACTCTTCATTATATCAAGACCTCCCAGCCAGATCACAGGTACAGGACGACAGTTATATCGCACCGGCACTTCCTCCTAATAAAAGACTGTTGACATGAAAAGTTGTCAATTTCTCTCCACATTCAATGTTTGATAATCATTTAATACTCTGAATTCTCTTTTCTTGAATGACAATTTCGTCGTCGGAAGAGGATCAGTATCTCTGTGGAATGCAGTAAGCCCTGTCAGACATACTTAGATCCTTCGGAGTACAATGGATGAATGGAGTTGCTTTCCTATTGACAAACAAGTCTCTTGTTCTCCAAATCAGCGCTGGTGCAAGATTTCGGATTTTGTAAGCTATCCTGAGAATTCTAGAATGTTTAGAGACAAGTGGATGAGTTTTTACCTGCTTCACTCATCGAGAAAGTGAAAGTCATGCGGAAAATGATGCACTGCCAAACTGTCCTTAGGTCAGAATGTGTGCGCCTCTCATTGGTTAATCCTGATAAATGACAAATCCTGCCAATAGACACATACGTAGAGAAAATCAATGCATTGCAGGATATGAGGATACCCTGACGACATTTGCCTTGGTAGAACAGACTTACACGGTTCAGCTTCTTCAGGGTGTCGACAATCCGAGAAAACCCATAAAAATGGCCATGATCCTTGGAAATTTGAGAAATTCCTCATTAGTAATTACTAGGGCGGTCAATAAAGTCAATAAAGTATAAATACGGTCAAAATAAACAAATGAAGTCAATAGAGTAAAAATAAGGTCAAAAAGTAAATGTTTCAGGAATCTGGTCTTCCCAGGCGCGATTTTTAGATCTGGGTTTCCCGAACTCTTTTTAATCAAAACAAAAAGCTAAGCTAAGCTATTAGGACACCAAATATTCTCGCAAGGATTTCAACGCACATAACTACATCTTTTTGTTAACTGACACTGACTATCTTCGATTGTTCGAAATGCCCAAGACACCTGAAAGTGATGCATCCAAGTGCAAAAGAATTACTTGCCCATCTCCTCAAGAATTTAAAGCAACACCACTGAATGAACTTTTCTGTGTGCTTTGTGAATGCCCGGTGAAATACGCGAAACAGTTTGTGATTGACAGTCTTCGTAAAAGTACCAAACATGCGACGAAGTTACAAAGAATTACCTCTTCATCATCAGTATCCACCTCATCAAAGCATGAAAGTCAGACCTTCTTGAACTTCAAACCTAATCTGGCTAAGCATGTAACAACAGCGTTTTTAGCCGCTGACATTCCTTTACATAAATTGGAGCATCAAGCGATACGAGATTTATTTGATTTTATGGGTCATCATTGCCCATCTGAGTCATCATGTCGGCAACATGTGCCAAAACTCTTTCAGTTAGAACAACAGAAATTGTTTCGATATGTTTCTTTAATTAAAGCAAGTAACGTTTTCTTGAGAGTCTGAAATGATGTTTTCCTTGGTTGAACAAAACTGAATTAGGTAAAAAGATAGGGTAAAAATTTTACATTCAAGTCAAAATTTTAGATAAAAATTTACTTGAAAAAAAGTCAAAATTCGTAATTTTTTAGGTCAATAAAAAACCGCCCTAGTAATTACAAAGCAAATAAACCTATTTTTGAGCAGCAACTTCAATAATTAAAGTATCTTAATAAGTTATTGATAATGAGTAAAGGCAAGCATTAAATTTATTGTCCATAATTATTTTCCAGGATATTGCGATACTCGCAAAACTGACTTGATGTCTATTGCACATCCACTGAATTTTGCCGCAATTTTGATACTTCTTCAGTTGGTTGAATGTGTGCCCATTCAAATCATTTCTTTCGGATTGATCACCTGCATCAGCAATACTGAATTGTTCTTATCTAAATTAATCAATAATGGAAATGGAATGTTGATGTTCATATTTGTGTGTAGACATTATTCGAGAAGTGGAAACCTGTTTTCATCAATTTATTGACATGAAAATTTGAATAATTAACAGCTAAATTTGTAAATTACCTGAACTTGAGTGTCATAGTTGTTGAATAAACATCTTACTTGAGCAAACAGAATTTGCACATGAGACTTCTAAAATTGTAAGTATGATAAAGCAACATTTTCACCAAGATAAATATGTAGCAGCTGATCTCCAATTTGATAACATGGCATGGGCATTTTGGGCATGGACATCGCTGAAAAAGTTTCTCAATACCATGACAAATAGAGAAGGGTAGTGAATCTATTAGATGCTTGACTCTTGATACTTATCAGTGAGCTGTAAAGGAAATTTGATACCCGGGAGAACCCTTGAAATACCGGAGAAAATGATAATCGAAAATCTGTCGACATCCTGTTCTTACTTCATGGATTCATATTTCTGAGGGCAGAGCATTACTTTGATCTGCTGTCTGTTTGTGAATGTTCATGAATTCCTTTACGTTACCTTATCGCAAATTTCAATGATAGGCTGTCGCTTGCATCTCTCTAGTAGCCTATCTATCATAATCGATAATAATGTAGGAATCTAATAATTTCTACGACTATGACCACGTGGAACTAGACACAGGGGTGTTTTACAGGTTATTCAGAAATTAGCTGAGCCTTAATGAAATATTGTCCATTATAGGTCTAAGTCAATCGAAATAAAGAAGTTAATAGTATATTTGAGTAGTTTATTCAGAAATAATCATAATAGGAGTTCACACAATAGTGATAGTAATACTAGTTGTGAGTCAGTGGCCCAGTGGCTACGGTGTCGGAAATTGGGGTAACGCTCCTCAGACTAGGGTTCGAATCCCTTTTGGCATCAAAAGAGTACCTCAATCGCCACAATGAAGTTGCCAGAATGATACATAGAGACATCTGTCTACAGTATGACATCAGCGTATCGACAGAGCCATGGAAACATATGCCGATGCCAGGAGTTGAAACAGACATGGTGAAGATCTTATGGTACTTCGAAATAAGAACCGACAAGAACATTTCAGCAAGGAGGCCCGATATAGTGATAGTGGACAAAGAAGAGAAGATGGGGGTACGTAATCGATATCGCCGTTCCCGAGGATAGAAACATATGCAATAAAGAGCGAGAGAAAATAGCAAAGTACCAAGACCTGAAAATAGAAATACAGAAGCTGTGGAAGATTAAAGCAAAAGTGATACCAGTAGTAGTTGGATCCTTGGGAGCCCACACAGACAACCTAAAGAAGCACCTCAAAGAGATTCCCGGTCGACACCAAGTACCTCAATTACTTAAGGCTGCCCTGCTGGGTAGTGCCTACATCCTCAGACGCACTCTGGATCTCCCTGAGTCCTGGTAGGATTCCAAGGTCCTGAGTTACAACCGACCATTGTGTGGTCGTGATCCAAAAAAAGTTTTTACAATAGCAGCAATATGAAAAACACAGGAAGTGCTATTCGTAAATGTCCGTCCGACATAAAAACGGTGAGGAAAGGATATGGATTTGATGCTGTAGTTCGGAAATATTCACGCGAGGACATTGTGCCGTTCGTGCAAGTAAATGCAGTAGACGGAAGCACTGTGAAAGGTCTCTGAAAATGTATACGTGGGGATATTGAAAATTATTTGTTTTAGATATTTGACCATGCCTTTTACTGTGTTTCTATTTCTTTTTCATGTGAAGAAGCGTCAATATGACATGAATTATTTGCTTGCACAACGTTCCGTATGTCTTGGTCACGTACAAATAAACCAAGTCAGCATTTACAAATCTCAAAGGAGTACATCAAACTAATTTACGTGTAAATAATGCACAGCTGTAGATATCTATCACTCTATCCTTCTAATGAAAATGAACTCGGCAGTTGCGTGTGCATTATATTTAATGATTCTCAATATTGTCCATTTAAAATCTACCAATCCAGAGTGAGTCTGTTTGTGTTGGAACACAGTTGAGTCAGGTGATGCAAAACGCTCTTAAATTCTTGATCTCATGCTTCTGTTTGACCTATATAACATTGTTGGCATGTAATTCTGTGTAAACACGATTTCCGATTCATGCACATGTTCTACAATTTCGAGGACAGGCAAGACATTCATTGATTGGTCTAAATTGCATTTCTCGTGGAAGTTCTGTCTGAAAGAAAGCTTTTATTTTTCTTTTGAGTATTCAATGATCTTTGTAGGCCGAGGAGTTTCTTCTTTGCCTTCCGCTGATGAAAAGGATTTTATATATGTCAAAGGTTGATCTCTAGCATTCTAAGAAAAAAAGACATTACATGAATCTCAGATTTCTGCCATAAATCGTACAACTGCCCTCTTTAAAAGATTGAAAAGATAAAGCCAAGCTATAGATATCTTCTTTGTGGCTCAAATCTGAAATCGAATGTACTAAAGCCTTTTAATACACAACTGGCGTCATTTCACGAATGTCATCTTTGAAGTAGAAGTCATAAATTCCTCTTCATAGGATTTTTAGGAATGATTTTCTATCGTAAGATCGAAATCTAAATATCACCGACTTCACTGAGTTAATTTCAAGCTTTCCCCGAGAAATTATCTTGGAAGCAAATTTTTTTTATGATTTTCAAAAATTGCTAATTTCAAAAAATATTAATACAGTAGCATTCGCATATATCGGCTTCGGCTATATCGGCGGTTCGTCTATATCGGCGGTTTCTTTATGTCCCGGCAGAATTTCCTATCTTTTCCATATAATCGAGTTCGCTTATATCGGCTTCGGCTATATCGGCGCATTTTCGCTGTCCCTGAACGAAAAAAATTCCTTTATAACGGCGGATTTCCTGGAAATCCTCAAGCGATGTGTTTTGCCTAGAAGAGTCACTAGAATGACAGTATATGTGGACGCGGATGGCTGCAGATTCTGTTAGGACTATCCGATTCTAACTATTCTAGTGGCATGTGAAAATTTAGATCTTCTACAATTCATCTCGATCATGTTTGGGGGTTTGATCAAAATTGTAGAATCTAGCAGCCGAGGAAAGATAAGTAGAAGATCTGTCCACTGTATCTCACTGATAATTCTCACATAATTAGTCTTTCATTCGACGTGATGATTGCATTGTTAACGCCCTCACCTACGATGCTATTTGTCAGACCTGACTTAGTGACTGTTGCGTCATCAAAGGAGCACAAGCTATTGTCGAAAACATTGTTGAGTTCAATGCATGTCCTCTCTCTAGACAGAAAGCGGCTCGCCACCCCATCCACCTCTATGGTTTCGCCTGCACGTGACTCTTAGCAGCGTCTTGATTGACTTAGATTGGCTGGCTTCGCCTGCACGTGACTCTTAGCAGCGTCTTGATTTATGCATACTCTTCTTTGTTTTGTGCTTCATATAGCACGTAAGCATGTAGGCATGAAGAAGCTTCAATCTTCTTGATTCAAAAAGCATACTCAGTTTTTGACAAACATAGTGATATCCGGTTTGCGATACTTACGTTGCAAGCATCAGTTCAGAAAGGCACAATTTTTAGATATCTATTGAATACATAGACACAATTACATGTGCATGCACTGTACATGTTGGACAATAAGTCAATATGTACATGTATTTAAGTATAGCAACGCAATAATTCATGAGTCAATACACGTACATACATTCTATGATGCATGGCATGATCTCAGAGCTCGTGTAGATTTCACAAAACTTCAAAATTCTGGGAGTTCGCATATATCGGCGGTTCGCGTATATCGGCGGTTTTCGTCTGTCCCTTGAGGCGCCGATATATGCGAATTCTACTGTAGAAACACCATGTTGAGTTGCATCATCCGTTGAAAGATGAGAGAGTTAATTGTAAACTTAATAACTGTCTTCATTCATCTTCCATCAGGAATTGTTTCCTATTCCTTAAAAATGCAGTCATGTCTGGGCAACGTTGAGATACGCAATTAGCACATTAAGTGAATTTTCGACGGGCAGTCATTAAATATCACTTTGAGCGCACTACTGACATGTTGCCAAGTTAGTGCGCCTATAATAATTAGCAAATGCTGTTTTTTGCAAACACGTTAACTGAAAAATTAAATATTGAGTTGCATCCTCAGTTGAAGACAGAGTGAATACGTATTGGGTATGTAGATTGTCGACTAAAAAATGTCAGCACACAGTGGCAATTTTTATATCAAAAGATTCAGATTTTGTGGAGATTGCGCTCTTGCGGTCTAAAAAATATTTGATCACTTTTTAAGAAAATTAATTATTTCGAATTATTCCTGTGTTTGTATACTAGTGACGTGGAACCACTATATAAGTAGTTTGAAACCCATTAGACATCAAAAGGAATAAACATGTGCCAACATGTATATTGATGAAGCGGAAATCAAGTTGATTATCAAAGAAATTTCACCAGCTACCTGCATTATAATGCAAGTTTTCATGGAGAGGTTGAGATATTATCGTGCTTATTGGCTGAAATTTCAAGTATTTAATTTAATTTTCATCGGCATGATTTTATGATTCATTAAATTTATGTTTCATTTCTTTAATGTGAGTAGTAACGTGGACCCATTTTGATATTCTAAAGTCAATTATGATCTTTATCTTTGATTAGGACATTTTGCTCTTTCAGTAGCAGATAGTTTGTGACATGTTCACGCTGATGAAAATACTCTTGTTTCTAAGGCTGAGCGTTGAAGTATGTTAACCCATCGAATTGCGAATTTAACAGACATTGCCTCTCCAAGGGAGGATGTCATGACACAGAATATTTGTAAAATCAGGGATGCTGAGTCAAAAATCAAAAGTCAAAAATGTTTATTTCCAAGAACATTGGAAAACAGGAGCATGTGTGCTCACATAATATCCACAAAAAACATAGTTTGATGGCAGAAAACAGCGTGCGGTCGGTTTTGTTGAAACATATTCTGAATAGGAAGGAGAGGAGAATTGACGAAAATAAATTTCCAGATTTCATATTTATTGATTAGTGATTTCCTTAGTTATCGTTCGCAAGTCGTTTGCTTTTTTGAGAAACCTCGCAAGTTAAAATATTCATCAATTTATTGAATTCTGTTGTATTGCTACAGTTGCATAACAAAGGCGCTGTTTCTTGTCGTAAATTTTGATATAGTGAGCATTCTATCATGAAATGATACAGAGTCTCCACTTTCGAATTATCACATAGCTCACATGAACGCTCTTCATATCGCAGTCAATTTCCGTAACTGCCAGTTACGAAATCTAATTTGTGATTTTTTGTTCGAAATTTTAATAATATATTGATGTCATTGTATTCAATATCAAAATTCAGATATGATTTCATAGTATTCTCAAAACCACATAATTCTAAATAATTCAGGCCAGAATGACTATCTTTTGCTGTAGATATCCATTTTTCTCTAACGTAATGGGTCACTCGATTTTTTGCAATTCTCAAATATTTTCCTTTGTCAGCCGTTACCTGTTCGTCCCATAGATTTGACAGGCTGAGTTTTGTAAGTAACTGCCTTATTCGCCAGCACCATGTATATCTATTCCGAGGGTTGATAGGACTCCTACTCGCAATTATATGAAACAACCTGCATCATAGATCATTAAATGCTTTCCTGAACCTATCTTTAGTGATCATCGCTGCATCAATTGTCAATCATTTTCGATTAAAGTTTATCAAATGTCGCTTTAAGTTGGATGCATGCGACTCGGTTCCTCCCATCTTTTTGATGTGTGCTTCACACGGTTTTCTCCAGTCTCCACCAGGCAGGAAAATCCCATTCTTCTCCAAAAAATATGAGTACACTTTCGATTTTAATATCCGCTTTAGAGGAGCCATCACACACGATTAACGTGAGGGTGAAGAGGTAATGTTCTCAAACAAACTAGTATTTTATTTTTGTCTCTGATGTGACCTTTGGTGCGTAGGTGTGATCGAGGCTAGGAAGGCTTGTCTTCTCTACTAAATCACCGTGTGAAAAGACAATCCTTTTTTCACTATCACGGTTCATTCCCTCAACTATTACAAGCTAATTTTTTTTACTGCTGTCTCTGTACTTTTGTTTGACGGAGAAAGTTGACATCAAGACAGTGACAGCTATATGCACGAGAATAAATGATTTGTTTGTATTATATTTCGGGTCTAGTTATAGGCCGGAGTCCTATCATTCCGACTCCGTATTCCTGTGCAAAATACCATCATTCCTTCTGAATTACTATCATGATGACTCAATGAGATGCTTTGCTCATCTCTCATTTGGTATTGGGACTCGAGTTCATCTAATAGCTGCATACACTTGCTACTAGAGTTGCTACTTTAACTAATATGCTTACTCCATGTAGCTGTAAAATAGAAACGTAGAGCAGAAAGTCTGAATCACTTAAACATTTTGATAGAAAATGCCCCGCAATCTTGTCTTTCAGAACGCTGCTGCAAGAGCAATATCGAGAAGAGTTGTTGAGACTGGGAGGCAATCCTGACACCATTCCCAACGTACCAGCTGCTCGCGGTTTCACCCGTCCTTTGCCGCCTTCTATGCTGACTCACCGGCTGGCAGCGGTCGAACCGACGGCGCGGGCACGCCCGGGTCTGCAAGAGTTCGCCAAGGGTCGCCGTTACAGCTCTCCGCAGACAAGTAGCCGCGAGAACTTGGCCCGTGTGGAGAGAGATCATCCAAACGACGAGATCCGCGAGGATGCGTACGAAGCCCTTGAGGATGCGTGGGCGGACGATGACTATGAAAGGTGAGTGAAGTTCTCATTCGGAAAACATCTGAGTCACAAATTCTGTGATTGGAATATTGTATGTTAAGTGTGTGGATCTTGTGCTGAAACTGTTGAATTTTTAATGCATTCTAATATCTTTTCCTCTGTCAGAATTGAACGTTGCATGTTGCCTGCATCACTGACAGTGTAGTTAGCTGATTATACCACTTCATTTCAGGAAGAAGATGAAAGTACCGTAAGTATGGACAGTGTGATCGTTCACTATTGCACTGCTGTGACGTTTCTCTAATATAAATGCAAAGCGAAATTAATGATACTACTGCTTATTAGAAATTCAAGTAGTATGAGTATTAATCATAATAAAGTGTAGTGAAAAATTCTTATTAAGTACTGCGTTGCACATTTTTGCTGCACAATACGATCAGCATGCGTTCGTGTAGTAACAATCAGTGTTTCCCTCAGACCATGGCGAAATCATCGACTGGTTGCAAGTTGTCGAGGAAGACAACGTCTCAAGGTCTGTTTGGTGTTGGTCTTCCTCGGTTTCGGTAAACATGTGATTGAGCGAGTCTCTCCGATCATCCGTGGATAGACGTTGGTGCAGGGAACAGCTTCAGTTTGTGGGGTTTGAGGACGAAATTCCGGAATAGGAAGTGATTATGAAAGTCATCAAGTCTGTAGTGGCAATTTGTTAGACACGGAGAAAGTATTTCCGGTGGAAATTATAGTCCTCTGATCCACTTTCCATGTGTGCGTTGTGTCTATTTATCATACACTACTGACTGAGGTGATACGTGTGAATGTAACTTACTATCACAAACCTGAAAATTCTGATTTTTTTCATGTGTATCTTCTGTGCAGTTATTCAATGATCGGCAGTTTGGGAACGTGAAGAACTGCTTGAGACAACGTTGTAAGCAGAATAGTTATTTACACAACAAGTGCAAAGTATCCAGCTTTATTGCATTTTTTTGAGATCAACATGTCTATGCACGAGCCCGAAGGGCGAGGCCATAGTTTGTTGATCGATAAAAATGCAATTAAGCTGGATATCTTTGCACGAGTTCTGTAAGTAACTTTATATTTCACAGAACTACCAGAATCTATGATCATGATCCTTAACATGATTTGAAAATCAAACCAAAGCAATTTTGAAATCAGATAGCCTGCTTCTCTGTCCATTGTACATGCATTTCTATGCAAATTCTATGCATGATTTTCGTTGTAGAGGATGAAAAACTTTCTATGTGCTAATGTATTTCAATGAAGGAGTGCAATAAAGACTGTTTATTGCACTCTTTGAAATATATGCACACTTTGGAAAGCATAAACTATATTATGGAGGCAATAATCATAGAGATTATAGCACTGTGAAATATAAACACTTTTAATCAGGACTCCGGACTTCACTAGGTGGCTATATACTACCGAGTTCGAGTCCCTCAAAGTCCTCAATTATTTACCACCGATGCATCAATACAATACACTATAGAGTCGCTTGAAAATCAGCATAGTTACAGAAGATTCTGGAGACTTCGTGACAAACGTTATCGATGCGATGACACGGCTCCTGATCATTAAAGCAGGAAATCTATCAGCTGTATGGAATATATTGATTTAAAGACTGTAAGCCTACCATATGTCTTGTTTTGTGCTATACAGATTTTGTATTAGACGTTCGGTTAATTATGCATATTGAGACAGATGATTCCGGTGTAAGGAACATTTCTTCTGCATAAACTACGGATCAAATCTCATCAGGAAAGCATCTAGTCATCTCACCAGAATTAGTCCATCACTGAAAATGAACACATTTTGTTTTTTAAGCAATATTTGAGATTTGGTGCGCTGACTAGATTCCTTATGAGATTTGGTAGGTGGTCGAGATGAACTGTTTCTTTACCCTGAAGGATCTGTACCTCAAAGTTTTGGTCAATCGGGTGTCTGGTTCAAAAATTATAGGAGCAATTTCTACTTATGAAGAAAATCCCGTGTCCGTCATGGATTTCAAAATACTAAGTGCTGAAATCCTGCCTTACCTCTGCCTGCAAATATGCGAGGCCTAGTATGCTGTGAAACTTTCTGAATCCGGAGCCATGGGGAGGAATATTTGACCCCAATTTCACTGTTTGAACATCAAAGCCTGATTTTGATAACATGCTTCGTAGATTGCTTTTCTGTTTATCATGTGCATCATCAAGCATATTGCTTGTCAATGACATAATTCAAGAGACTGCCAGAATCATGCGGTGATAGACTTTTCAAATTTCGAATCCCTGTCAATTTGACGAATGAACTGATTGGAAATTCGGGAATAATTGAGCAGTAGGTACACCTTTCATCGATGTTCTCATCACAGCCAACCCTGAATGCATGCAGTAAACCCATCACAAAGATGACCGCGTTGAAATATGATTACAACCACAGTAAATTTGTTGAAGTTTCTGGGATCAAATTAATGTGTTTCAAATCACTTGAGACATGAGAACTACATCACATTGCATGAATAATCAAGGGAGATGCAGGCATGAGTTAGTCAATTAGTCTTGAATGACACGAGTAACTTGAGAATACTCAAATCAGCGCACCTTTACTCGCCTGTACTAGCGACGGAACATAAGAAGAAAAGTCGACGAAAGCATTCTACACACACTCACACAAAAGTAGGCAATTATGAGATCTGCAAGACCTTCTAAAGGGCGCATGTGGATTGCATCGTACAGATTATAAACTGACTGCTAGCATTGTCTCTTTTGTTTACTGTACATTGTTAGGAAGACTGTGTTTGCAGCCTAGGGTATTGTGAGCAGAACTAATGTCCTCAAGTTTGCTAGTAACATTCCGCAGTTAACATAGACGCAGAAATGCACGAAGTGACTCGCAGGCTGCGGAGGTCTAAGTATGTTGATACTGAAGAAGGGATGATCCCTGATGATTCAAGAGGAACAAGGGAGTGCATCAGTTATTTATAATAATTCGATTTGCTTTCATTTTATACTGCTCTGATATCTCTAGCTTGATTCCACATGCTATCGCTTCGCATTTGAATTCTCATCAAACAATTGTTAATTTTGTTTTGAACTTGTTACGTTTTGTAAATAATCCTCTCTATTCTATTCTTCTCTATCCCATTTTCTAACCACTTTGAAGGCTTATAGACAACCATAGACATTGACAATCCTGGGATTCTGCTATGTAGACATTTTGCAAAGTCTTGTTCAGGTAATTATTGAGGCTCCCATGCGCAGAGATAGAAGTATACGATCACTGACGACGCAATCAGATGGATTTCTCTTTTTGAGAAGACAGATTCGACATCGCAACACGGTTGAAGCATATACACACTACATCAGTGGCCAACAGTGCTATTTTCCTGCGTGAATAATGTGCGCGTCCAAGGAATTATAGGGAATTACATCTGAGAGCAGTGCGGTGGTCTCCGTAGCACAGTGGTTAAGTGCTTGGCCTAGCGATCTTCTGGTCCACAGGTCGAGCCCCGAAAGTGTCATTTGAAGTCGTGAGGAAGGGCATCCGGAATAACATTGCTACAACGCTTCAGAAAAGTTTGACTATCTCAGTCCTCAGTATGGGGTGTAGTAACCTTAAACCTTGTGAGATGAAAGGCCGTTGGAAATACCTTAAAAGAAATGCTGCCTGTTTAACATCTGTCTAATATTGCCTTGACATGAATCATGCTAATATAGATTCTAACCGAAGACTTAACATTCTTTTCCTTTGCTGTAGAATAGCTGCAACAGTTGTTCGCGCAATTAATCAGCTGATATTCACCTGTCAAATTCCCTGAATCACTGAAAATGCGGATGTTCTACACTTTTGTTAGCTTGTGTATGATGCAACAAACGTTATGTTTGAAAAGGTTAAATGTTATCGCTCTGTGACAGAAGTGCTCTAAATGCACATCAGCTGATCTAATATCGAAGCAGAAATTTCCAAATTTGTTGAAATGACGTCAGCGCTTCATTTGTACTCATAGTGTCCTCACTACATCAGGGTTCGAATTATGGATTTTCTTCACCTATCCGACCACTGACCATTAACACGATTAATTCTCTTCGACAAGCGGAAAATAACCGGCACTTTTCGGGTTCCCCCTCCCCCCAAATTTTCTTGTAGAATAAAAACAAGACTTTCCAAGTTCAACTTTTGATAAAAGGTTACAGAGGATAAAAGGATGAAATATCACTCAAGATCCGGTCAAAAAAGTTAATGTTATGATGGCGCTGACGCCACATAAACTCGCACATCATTGAGCGATGAGTTCCCCAGTGACGACGATTTCTGGACTTAGCCAAATTCCATAATGACTCAGTGCGGTTAGTGCATGCGCCATTAACAGGATTCACAAAAAAGTGGCTATGATTGACAGTCTCGTGAATATAATTCCTGTTTGGGATGTTGACTATCCCGTTGTACGCAGCCCACTCGTCTGATGCAATCTTCGTACCAGGTAGAATTGAATCTGAGATGATGGGAAGGAGAGTGGCAGCGCTACGATCTTCGACTGGATAAAGGAAAGTCTGGCGGGTCTCCCTGCATATTCCAGACGGCTTGTCGTGAAGTTCGTGCTCTAAGCGGAAGAGATTCATCCCGACTGACCCGAGTTACTACTCGTATGCATGCAGTCAGCAATGATGGCAATGAGTCAGCACAATAGTGCTAAGCGACAGCGAATAGCGAATAGCACGGTTGAGATCAGGAATGAGTCAGCACAATAGCACTAAGCGACAGCGAATAGCGAATAGGGAATAGCACGGTTGAGATCAGGAATGAGTCAGCATAATAGCACTGAAGCCCATCTTGTCAGAAGCTTAACTGTTTTGATTACCGGCTTGTTTTCATTCAAGAAAAAATGTGGGGGAGGGGAAACCCGAAAAGTGCCAAATAACCAAACATTGCAGATATTTCAAAATTTCCTCTCTTGTCTCTTCTAAGTTCGTCTTCAAACAAGTTTCAAGACACTCAGGAATATAATTTGCTCTGATCTTTAGTTGAAGAATCTCCAAGAATGTTGCAATTCTGAAGCAGTTCGTGTTCTCGGAGGGATTTCTGCTTCCATATATAGCATAAGTAATGATGCAGGAAAACCACACTTTATAATAAGAATGTTTATTATCGACGCGTTTCGGTCGACAGCACTGCGACCATTATCAAGACAAACTGGATGTGAAACATGATTGTATTGACACTGTAACATACAAAATTCAAAATTCAAGGTCGCATACAGAAGTGAAAAACAGACGCACATGAGGGCATAGAGATAAGAGAGAACGAAACATAGAAATAGAATTAGCCAGAAAACCACAGAACTAAGAATAAGGTGCAAATTAAACAGACGACAAAACTCTGATTGAGGCGAGAGGATCAACGAAAGAAAAACCGGAATTAAAATTCATACAATTAGGGTCAGAACTAATAAAAGCGGATTCAAAAACACGACGAAGGCTAACATCAGAACTCCTTTTTAAAACAACAAAATTATCAAAATCAGGGTAGTGGTTATTACTAAAAGAATGAACTGAAAGGGCATTATTAGTGTCGAAGTACCTGACTGCATGACGGTGCTCCGTCATCCGAACATCAAAACTCCTACCAGTTTCTCCTATATACGACTTAGAACAATCCTTACAAGAAATACGATACACACCTTTACTATTATTACACTTTCAGGACGAGTTATTAATTAATCTAGATTTCAAGCTATTAGGATAAGTGAAGGCAATACGGGTATTATTTAAGTGCGCTAAGCGACGATTAACCGGGTTATCTAAAGATGGGACAAACGGCATGGAATGAAACTTCTTAGGAAGCTCCCTATCAATGTTAGGTCTGAAAAAAGAAGATTTGGCTTTAGAAAGCGCTTTAAATAAAAATGCATCTGGATAACCGCGTTTTTTGAGACATTCCCAAACGAAATCAATTTCTCCAGCACGAAATTATTCACTACAGATGCGAAAGGCTCGATAAAATAAACTGCGGGCTACATTTAACTTAATTTGACACTCCACGGTCTGCTATTCCGTCCGCAGCTTCATCGGGAGTGAGATTTAGTGAACGAAAGTCCTCCAAGATGACGTCCCGATACCGTTGCCGAGGGGCTTTGACATCAATGAGGGGACAGTCATTAGCAATGTTTGATCATGATGGAAATTAGCCGCTTACTACACGTCGCATCACATCCATGCGTTCAAGCTGTAGTTCTAACTTTGTCTCCAATTGAGGCTCATATCACCTCATTTCATTCAAGCAGTGTTTCACAATTAGTCAGACCTTTCTTCTTATCAAAACGCCATTCACGGAGACTTCATTTATGGCATTGATTTTCAAACGCTGATCCTGAACTTATCTGAGGAATTTCCATTCTGATCGAAGAAGAAGCTATCTTTACAGATGCTTATTGGACTCGTGTCGTTAATGAAGAATGTGAAATTATTGCATTGAGTTGCATGTCAAGTGGAAACAGACCTGAATAGCTGCCATTTCACTCTTTATCAGCAATCTTCAGGAGGCCTAGTTCACATCTCTGATCATCAACACAACTTCCTGGCGAAGGACTTTGATTTTATGTACTGTACGTTGATACAGCCACGATATCCGTACGACGTTCCAAAATAACACCAGATGAAGCCGAGTACGGATGGAGGAGCTGTATATCGAAGGCGCTATGGTCATCAAATAGATTTAGATATCGACATCCTATCATTGCCTACCGATCTCACATGGACTATCAGACACATAGAAGTAGATAATAGTACACTAGAATGGAAGTTTGATATCTTACTTATGTACAACGATGCCACATGCAAAATCTATGGTTTGTAGATCTGCTTCGATCTAAAATATACTCGTAGTATCATAGTCAAACTATTTGTCAAGTTAGTTGTCTGAGCTGTCGACAGCAAATTGCAGGATTTTCTTAAAGAGAATTTTAAGTGAGATAAGCTTTATATGATATAGCCCACTATTCCATGGGTTAACATAGTGTGTCTATTTGTAGCAGTCATTGACAACTATTATCCAAAATTTCAATACTGAAATACGAATAAAAAATTGGTTCACAATCTTATGATTTAAAGTGGTCAGTGCACTGGTTGTGAGAGCATCTCAGGAATCTACTGATACAAATTCTAATAATTGGATAGCTTCTCCTTCAAGCAGTAAAGAAACCTAGTGCTTTTCTGGAATGAATACATTGGAAGCTCCTTTACCTACAATCATCACTCAGATAAATGAAAGGTAGCCGGAACTTTTCGATTAATCATTGAATGACTTATGTGATATACTGTGATGATATTTTGGAAGCTGATTTTCGAAAGCAAGCAAAGATTTTGAAAATTGTTGAAATGTATTGAGCAGGGGAGCCGATTAAAGTAAAATGAATAGTCTAAGATTTCTTGGCTTCTGATTTCAAGCTGGAGTTATGCATGTTCTGTAAATCGACATTACAAGTTGCATATATGTCTGATGATTCTCTTGGTAGATTATTGGTGCGATATTTCAAAATGATGAACGTACAGAACGTTTTTAAAGGATTTCCTTCTTAGTCATCCTGTCGCCGCAGTATTTTGTAAATTCAGCATTGCTTTTGTGTACGTATATGATCTTTGGACAAGGGGCAACAACCCAGATCACAAATTGACTTGATAAATGTAAATGCCAACAAGGAAACAAGAAAACCAGCTCGTGCGATTAGCTTTTTGCCCCAACTAAGTTACCTCGGCGTGTGCCATAATTTTCATGCAATTTCCATTCTAGGACTTTCTATGGTATTGTTAATTTCTATGATCAGACATCATTGTGGCCGGCCCCTCTATTATGTCTATGTTAATTTCAGTAGCGCAGAAATGGATCTAAAGACATACATCTAGTTATAGGATCACACCTATGTAGATGTTGTAATACCGTTCTGTATTGCTTCAAAAGATATCTTTCAATGTGTTTCATCGTTCTATATCACAAAGTATGACACTTTTTCATTACTATGATCAACATAGACAGGCGTTCGATAATGTAGCAATATATCATGGATTTTTAGGGCAGTAATATCAGACATGGACGACTGTCTGATATTTCTGCCCGCAAAATCCATGATATAATGCTATTGTATGTAACTCTTGAGAAGTCTATGAATGTTGCAATTCTTTATTATTAGTAACAGATAATGGAGAGATGAAGAAATCTTTGATTGACTTTTGTTGAAGTTTGCTCTCTCAATAGATGATAATTTATGAAAAGTTTGAAAGTCCATGAATGTTGCAAATGTGAATAGATTTGAAATTCAGATTTCTATATAAAAATGATTTCAAATTTCAGTTCACTAATTCATTCATTAATGGATTCTCAAGCTGGAGTGACGGACGACGGTTCATGGCTATGTGGTACGGTGAGAATTCTATGTGAAATTGGTGGGCATATAATGCTGCATTATATACCTTCCAATGCCGGACAGTAATTCATTTCAAACTCATTTCAATCATTTCTATGACCTACAAAGCCATCGAGAGTGAAATACAATATTCCTTTCGCTCCTAGACTTCGACTTTACTTGCCATCAGCATCAATTCCACGCTGTTGCTTTTACGCGTTTGAATTTACTGTTCACATATTCACTTGTCCGACGATGATTTATGAGTATTTCTTCCTCTCTTCCTTAGAGATATGTCATGAATCTGCAGCAGATTCTGAAAGTTTCATCCACTAGTAGATTTTGTTTATCCACAAAACTAGAAAACATGCCGATATCCACAAAACCGCACCAGATAGCCATGAACCGTAATCCGTCACTCCAGCTTGAGAATCCATTAATGAATGAATTAGTGAACTGAAATTTGAAATCATTTTTATATAGAAATCTCAAAAAAAGATGGAAATCTGAATTTCAAATCTCACATTTGCACACATTCATAGACGTTCAAACTTTTCATGAATCAAAATCTATTGAGAGAGCAAACTGTCACAGACTTCAATAAAAGTCAATCAAAGACTTCTTCATCTCTCCCATTATCTGTGACTAACAGCGATCAAGAATTGCAATATTCATAGACTTATCAAGAGTTACATACAATAGCATTATATCATGGATTTTGCGGGCAGAAATATCAGGCAGTCTCGGCTGCTAACGCAGCCTCGTCTATATCTGACATTACTGCCCTAAAAATCCATGATATAGTGCTACATTGTCTACTTATATTTCTAAATCTATGGTGCAACGATGTAGGAATAATGGCATTATCCTGACGTCATTTTTCAATACTTATAACATAGAAGTTACTGCTAAGATCATAGACTTCTAAATTGTAGAAGAATGTCCTGTTACAGGAAGTCTATGGATGTCTATGGAGATGTACATGTATACATAGAAATTAACAATACCATAGAAAGTCCTAGAATGGAAATTGCATGAAAATTATGGCACACGCCGGGGGAACTTAGTTGGGGCAAAATGTAACTTGTGCGATCTGGCTTCCATGTTTTTTGATTGGCAATTATATTTATCAGGCTAATTCTTGATCTGCATTGTTGGCCCTTGTCCAAAGACCATGTACTCAAAAGCAACAGTGAATTTACAAAATACTGCGGCGACAGGATGACTAAGAAGGAAATCCTTTAAAAACGTTCTGTACGTTCATCATTTTGAAATATCGCACCAATAATCTACCAAGAGAATCATCAGACATACATGCAACTTGTAATGTCGATTTACAGAACATGCATAACTCCAGCTTGAAATCAGAGGCCAAGAAATCTTAGAGTATTCATTTTACTTTAAAGGGCTCCCTGCTCAATACATTTCAACAATTTTCAAAATCCCAACATGCATTCGAATATCAGTCTCCAAAATATCACATGTGTCATTCAATGATTAATTGAAAAGTTCCAGCGACATTTCATTTATTTGAGAAATGATTGTAGGTAAAGAAACTTTCAATGTGTTTATTCCAGAAAAGAGCCATCAGGTTTCTTAGCCGCCTGAAGAAGAAATTATCCAATAATTAGACTTTCTATTGGTGAATTCTTCAGATGCTCTTACAACCAGTACACCGACTACTTTCAATTATGACTTTGTGAACCAATTTTTAATTCTCATTCAAATATTGAAAAATTGGAAAATTGTTGTCAGTGACTACTACAAATAGACACACTATATTAATCCATGGAATAGTAGGCTATTTCACATGAAACAATGCCGCCATCTCACTTGCAATTCTCTTCATAAAAATCCTGTAATTCGGTGTCAACAACTTCCACAACCAACTTGGCAAATAATTTCACTATGATACAATGTTTTAGATCGAATCTGATCTACAAACCATAGATTTTTCCATGTGCCATCATTACACATAGGCAAGATATCAAACTTCCATTCTAGTGTACTATTATCCACTTCTATGCATGTATATAAGCATATTTGCGAGAGAATCTGTATGGCTAATGCAATGTGTGAGCCTTGACATTCAGAGAGGCAATGCGGCCTGTGTTCTTGGGGCTGAGCAAAGGGCCTGACTTTACTTATTTTTGTGAGACGCTTTTTACTCTTTTTTATGTCGGAGAACACAGCGTTTGATACTAGAAGATTCTGAAAGTTTATCCCCCGAAATCAGTGAGATAACATAGATAGATTGAAAAAATTTCTAATTTTAAGTAAAGCATCAGCCTATTTCTAAATGAAGTTATGTTCTTGATAGAATATGGGATTAGTAGTTTTGTTACCATGTTTCGAATTTGATGATCGTTGAATACAAAATGGGCGTTGACTGATTCGCTGCATTTTCGGAGATTATTTTTTTGTATATTTATGATGGGGGCAAATTTCTAGTCAAAATGCAAGTTGTAAACAGGTGGCGAAATTTCGCTTGAGCATCATAATTAAAAGTGAAGACAGAAAGTCAATGCTGCCATGAATTTTGATAATTGCCGAGATTTCACATGCTATGCATGTCAAAGCAATCTCAACAGGCGAGAATATCGCGAAGCCATGTGAAGTGATTATTGTTGAATAAGCTTAACCAGCGCTATACACATGCCAAATGAGCCGCAAGCGAACTGATGAAAAAGTATGGTACCTGGAAAATATAAAGGATGGATGCAAAATTACTCGATAGCCGCTATAAAAGCGTTTTCACCTCCATGAATGAGGTTTTGCATTATGTCGGGGTCTTCACGATTCCATCAATATTTTTTTGTTTTCAAAGACATTTGAGACTCATGACTCCTCTAAATAAGAATGTCATGCATACTGTAACGGAGATGTTCGATAGAAATGTTCAAAATGGTTTACCGCTATTTTGCGATGGAATGAATGCTTTGGGCTCATGTGATTGAAAATACCAGTATCTATATCTCTATCTAGTAGCAGACAATAAATTGTAAGAGCCATTGAAGTATCTTACCAGAATCATATCATGCGTGTTTTATTCCTTCTTGAAGCTGGATTGGCGAGACATGATGTGACTGTCATGTTATGATGTAATAACTTATAAATGTACTGAGATTAGCGCGGTAATCTGTGACTCAGAGAGGCTCACGCAAATGTTGTTGTATTGCCTGGTACAGCAATCCTTCAACTCAGTTACTCGTACTGAGTAACTAAGTATACTAAGTTACTAAGTATTCGTGAATGCGCCTGGCGATGAAATCCGCGGAGTTCTTGCAGATTTTGTTTAATACATTTTAAATTCATATGTCTATGAAGGATCCCGACTCTATTTCAATCAAAGATACTTTTGATTGACAATTTTCATGAGAATAACATAAAAATGAGGAAAATTCAGTCAAATGAAGGAAACGCTTTCTAATGCGTCAAATGTAATGAATAGTAAGTCGAAAATCCCCGAAAATCAGATGTTGCGGATGGTCACGCGGTTCACGATGATGATGATGATGATGTTGTCTCTGCCAGTGAAACCTCTGCTAGTAGACCATCTTCTTTTGTTTTGATAAGCGGAAGAACCCAGGTGCAAGTGGTCTTTCGTTTTTTATTTTGCAAAATGATGACATTTACATGCTGTCGAACGTTTTCTGCTAGCGTCCACCAACCATCTTCACGACAAGTTGACAAAGACCTGTATTCACCAGCTAGAACTCTGCAGACGCACAGATTCGAAGTAGGCATCGAATGTGCATCATTCTGCAGAAGCTAACAAATGTTTCAGTTTTGGTTGTACCAGTTACGAACAGCTGCGACTAGCGCACAGGCTACTTAGCGTCTTGATCTTCAACAGCTGTGTTATAACCGGTAGTGAAATCGTCTTTGATTCTTTTGTCATTGATGATGTCATTTTCTCTTTCAGAGTTATCCTCTTCCCGGACGACGAACAGGAGACCAGTCTTGAACCAGGTGAGCTCTGAAATGTCACTTCATTGTTCACTTGTGTCCATCAATAATTTCTGTCTCTTACAGAATCGCGGCAAGTGTCGGAGGTGACGAATTCCTTGACAGATGCGCCGAGCGTGTCCCCTGCCGTTACACCTGACGTCGTGCGCCGAGTTCGCGAAGGAGGAAGTGATGGTGCTAGTGGCTACTATCGTCTAATGGCAACTCCACGTGATACTGACTCTGTAGCTGCCAGTTTGTTGGAAAATTCACGACGAGACTTCACCAGATGGAAGTTAATTGGAATGCAACACAGCAATTCTGACTCAGGAAAGAGTTCTGCCAATGATAGGGGACCAATGCAGAGACTCAACGACGATTCTACTGATGTTAAAGAGCCTCACGAGGATTCCAATGACGTCAGAGAACTTCACGATGATTCCACTGACGTCGGAGAACCTCACAATGAATCTGATGACGTCAGAGAGCCGGACAATGATTCCGTTGACGTCAGAGAGCCTCACAATGAATCCAGTGACCTCAGAGAGTCTCACGATGAATCCAGTGACATCAGAGACCCTCACGATGATTACAGTGACGTCAGAGATCCTCGCGATGATACCACTGGACTTGAAGAACCTCAAGTTGATCCCAGTGATGATGAGCCACAGGATGATCCCAGTGACGTTGTAGAGCCTCACGATGATGTCAGAAGACCTGCTGATGATTCCCGTGACATCAAGGCATCTCGGGATGGTTCCAACAACATCTCGAATTCTCCCAAACAAACATCCCCAATTCAGAGCGCTTCAGAACATCAGCGATTGCATCTCAAAGATAGAAACGACAATCGTGAAGTTCTGGAAGTAACGAATGACTCCTTGCAGCTTTCTCGTGATGTTGGTCGTGAATTAGGAGATTCCAACGCCAATCAAGAGATTAGTGAGCGCCATCATGAACTTCTTCCTGACGCCAATGACAATTGTGAAGTGACAGTTGTGACTTCAAGCTGCGTCCAGGAGAATGGTGATTCCTTGGACCATTCTTCGGGTCTCTGAATGTTCATGTGCACGAACACTGGTTTCAAAGCGCTTCCGTCATCGATTCACAGTTTATTGATTGACTTTCGATTTATTTTTATATCAGACCAATTCCCCTGTTGTTTTTTTGATTCACTTTTTATCTTCCGATGAGTAAAGATCATTCTGATGAAGATTTCTGTTTTGGAACAAATGCTAGGAAAGACTTGTCGAAGGTTTAATGGAATCTTAACTTTAAGTTAGACAAATGTTTGCACTTATGGTCCAGTCAATCTACAGCGAATTGCTCTTCAACCCGCCACAAACTGCAATAGTTTTAAGGGTGGGTTCATCTTGTAGAGAAAAATTCCCTTATCAATATATCAAAAATCTAGTCAGTGGATCACCCTGAATTTTCCACTTGAAGTCACGAGTCTTTTCGAAATATACTCAGTCAGTTTGGCCATCGGTCGGTAACAATGTGATACCTGAGAAAGCGACGACAGCGTGTTTATGTAGGTTTTATTCAGCTTGATGAAGAACACGTTATGAAACACAAATTCGAAAATGTTCATATCTCTATAACAGCAGATTAAAACAATTATAACATAACATTTTCCCCCCTTGAGGAGAACTCGAGCATCCGCAACGATCCACATGTCCGCACAAGAGAATTGCTAGAAGAGTTATAGTTATCATCATGGATTAGAAGAATTCACACTAATTCATACAAAGATATTTATCATCACGAGAGATATATTTATCATCACGAGTCCACACAAGAGAATAGCTAGAAGAGTTATAGTTATCATCATGGATTAGAAGAATTCACACTAATTCATACAAAGATATTTAACATCACGATTTGGAAGAGTTCACACAAGCGGTTAGCTATCACTCATCACGGGTTCGAAGAATTCACGCGAGTAGTCACAGCAGTAATCGATCAACAGGTTTCCGTTGCCGCGTTGACCTTCTCACTGTGATCGCTTCGTCTTGACTGTTGTCAGCTGTCGAAGTACTGCGATCTTCTTTCTCCTCGTCCGTAGTAGTCATTGGATGAATAGCGACTGGGTCAGGTGGCATGTGTTCGGGTGGTTGCTAATTGCTTCAATTGGTGGAAAGACTTGAGTGTCTGATTTGGGGAGCGGAGCGAGGTCCCGAGTTGACACGGAGTCGATTTTACCGTCAGGTCGTTTCACGTAGGCATAGTGTTGGTTTGCTTCTACTAGTTCAACCTACTCCACGAGTGGTTCGGACTTGGAGTTGCGTACATGGCGTTTCATGAGAACAGTTCCGGGGGACGTTAGCCAGTCGGGGAGGGTGGAGCCATTGGTCGATCGACGAGAGTATGAGAACAATCGCTCGTGGGGTGTTGAATTAGTTGACGTGCAGAGAAGTGAACGTATGGAATGTAGGGCCTCAGGTAAAGCTTGCTCCCAGAGTCCTTTGCTCATACGTTTTCCTTCCATTACGAGGGTTATTGTCCGCCATATGATGCCGTTGTATCGTTCGCATTGCGAGTTTCCGGTGGGATGATAAGGGGTTGTCCTGCTGGTCGCCACTCCAAGGTTGGTGAGAAAGTTTTTCACGTCAGATGACATAAATGCTGCTCCTCTGTCGGAGTGCACGTACCCAGGCATCCCGAATATGGAGAACAGGTGAGAAAGGCATTTAATCACTGATGCGGCACTGACATCTCGACACGGGTATGCAAAAGGAAAGCGAGAAAATTCGTCTATAATTGTTAAAATGTACTGATTGCCATTTTGACTGGCCGGAATCGGCCCTTTAAAGTCGATGTTCAGTCTCTCAAAAGCCGAGGTTGCTTTTACCAGCTTCGTGTTCGGGGGTTTGTAAAATTGAGGCTTGCAGCGAGCGCAGATCTCACAGTCCGAGGTTACGCGACGCACATCGTCCACAGAATACGGGAGGTTCTTACTTCTGACGAAGTGCAGCATTCGGACTACGCCTGGGTGTGCAAGGTCGTGGTGGAGCTGCTCGAGTTTTCTGGAAGTCGATAGGCCTACTGAGGCGCAGTGAGCGCGGGTGAGGACGTCGGCTGGGATGTTCTCTTTTCCAGGTCTGTATTTGATTGTGTAAGATAGCGGTGATAACTCTATTCTCCATCTCTGTATCTTTTCGTTCTTGATTTTCGCAGCGGCGCGATTGTTGAACATGAAGGCCACACTTCTTTGATCAGTGTATAAGACGAAATGATTAGTCAGAAAGTGCCTCCATTTCCTTATTGACTCGACTATTGCGTATGCTTCCTTCTCCACTATGTGATGTCTCCTTTCTGCATCGTTTAAGGACCGAGAGAAGAACGCTACTGGTCTACCTTCCTGAGTTAATGTGGCTGCGATAGTTTCGTCTGAGGCGTCTGTTTCGATTGTGAACGGGATGTCTTCTCTGATAACTTCAACGGTGATTTGAGATAGCAGTTCCTCCCTGTCGTTGATTGCGTCGCGACACTCTTGGGATAACGGGAAATTCTTTGATTCTATCAAAGGTCGAATTTTCTTCGAGTAACCCGGGATCCACTTCGCGTAGTAAGCGAGTAGGCCAATAAGTCGTTGTAGGGACTTCTTTTCGTGCGGTATTGGGAGTTCCTGTAGTGGGCGTAGCCTTTCGGGGTCTGGTCGGAGGGTGCCTTCAGAGACTGAGTATCCAAGAATACTAACTTCTTGTAAGCCGTACCTGCATTTCTCGCGATTTATGGTTAGCCCCACTGCGTTCGAGGCTTTCCAGAAGCGTTCCAGGTTCTAGTCGTGCTCCTCCTTATTGGCTCCGCAGACCGTCACGTCGTCAAGGTAAGCATAGGTCTCCTTTAGGTCCCAGCGTTTGATAGTATCATTCATCACCCGTTGAAAGGCGGCGGCTCCATTCGTGACTCCCATGGGGATTCTTGTGAATTGGTAGAGCTGTCCTCCAGCCTGGAAAGCGGTGAACGGCCTTTCACATGGTTCTATTTCCACTTGATAGTAAGCACTCGAGAGATCGATTACACTGAAGAACTTATTCTTTCCGATTTTGTTCACGAGATCATGAATGTTGGGAAGAGGGAAGGCGTCCACATGTGTAAATCTGTTAATAGTTTGCGAGAAGTCGATGACCATTCGTTTCTTCTTGTTTTGATTGTGAGTTACGACTACCTGGGCGCGCCAGGGCGAACGACTGGGTTCGATAACATTATCTTTCAGAAGGCGTTGAATTTCTTTCTCTATGAACTGTTCGTCACTAGCGCTGAAGCGACGGGGTTTCGTGATTATAGGGTGGCAATCTGGAGTTAGGCTGCTGAAGAGCTTTGGAGTCTCAACTTTCATTCGAGTGAGTGCGCAGAATTCGAGATTAGGTTCGTCACCGATCTTAAGGCTGGGCTCCGTGCCCCCAAGAGCGAAAGTGACAGCTTCGTGTCGCTGAAAGAAGGGAAGAACCGAGGATGATGTCGTTGCACAGTTCAGGCAGAATGGAAAGTTCGACGTTTTTGTATTCTCTTCCGAGTAACTTCACATTCGCAGAGCAGAATCCTTTTACATTAGTTGTGAGATTTGTGGATGCCATGGACACACAACTTGACCGCGGATTAACAGCAAGATTAAGTCTATCAACGAGGTTTTCACAAATGTAATTACTGTCGATGCTTCCTGAGTCGATTAATGCTTTGATAGATTGGCCGTCGATACTTGCGTTAACCGTGACAGGGGAGCGGCATGCCGCTGATACGAATGAGGCGGCAAGAGTAGTCGTTGGCGACGACTGAATGGCTGCTGATATTTGTGGCGATTTCTGTTTTGAGCGGCATACCTTTTGCCAGTGGCCCTTCTTGTCACACTTGTTGCAGGTAGAGTCGCGGGCCGGGCATTCTTGTCGTGGATGCCGTCTCATGCCGCAAAAGTAACAGGAGTCTTTTGTCCTTTGATTTAGACGTGTAGTGGCTAGAGTTTCATTCGGGTTGGCGATGCTGGGTGCGCTTTCATGAAGGCCTACCAGTGATTGTGTCTGGTGACTGTTGGCTTCACTGCTTAGTTGCCTGGTTTGCGTGTCGGAGTTGAGGATTGACGCGACGGTGTTGAAATTACTTGCATAAGATTCAGAGTTGCTTTGCGCTTGCTCGAGGGATTTAGCTTGTAGAATAGCGTCGTCCAATGATAGCTTCTTATTTTCAAGAAGTCTAGGACGAATAGCAGGAGACCGAAGTCCTCTGATAAAAGAGTCTCTGATGAATAAACGGCGATTTTCTTCGGCGGTAACGTTCTGGAAATTACAGTCACTAGCCAAATTGTTGAGAGCAAGGATGAACTCATCCAAATTTTCTTCTAATTTTTGTACCCTCGAAGAGAGTAAATGACGCGCATATACTTCGTTAGGCGTCTTCAGGTAAGCCGAGTTGAGCTTTCCTATAGCATCCGCGTAGCTCGTGCAGTCCTGAATGATATCGACCACGTTGGTACCTATGTGCAGGAATAACACCTCCAGTTCGTCTGGTTTGTGAGCCGCGATTGTTGAGAGGAAGTAGGTGAAGTTCCTACTCCAGAGTTTCCAATGCTTGCCGCTAGAGGGCGTGTTTGGAGGAATGTCAAACTTTTCGGGACGTGTTATTCTATCCATTGTCCGGATAAGTCTAAGAATGACTTAATCAGATATTCATCAAGCTGAATAAATTGTGATACCTGAGAAAGCGACGACAGCGTGTTTATGTAGGTTTTATTCAGCTTGATGAAGAACACGTTATGAAACACAAATTCGAAAATGTTCATATCTCTATAACAGCAGATTAAAACAATTATAACATAACAAACAATATGATAATCTAAACAGGAAACGTTAATTATCTCGACCGACATTGCATTATAAAATTAAGATTCCCGACGTTTCGTCACGGACTTAGTCATGAGCAATAGAAACAGTGGCGTCGCGTGCTCACAGACCTTCGCTCGGCATTGGAATACTATTTCTATACCAGACTTTTTTATGTTATAACATCAATTGTCATGAAAGATGAATTTTTAATAACAATTTCCCGAACATTTTTTAATACCAAGTGAACGTGCACATGTGAAGTTGATTGCTCAATCATGTCACCTAACCGCCTTACTCAAGGAGCTGAGATTACTATAACCCCTCTCTGTCCAAACCACATTTTCTCGAGAAAAAAGGAGGAACGGAAACAGTTTCTTGCGTTTCTCACGGCTGGTTAGCCATTCATGTGTTTGAACTTTGATGCATTAAAATGTCTTGTGTATTTCTTATTTCTTTCTCTGTGAGTACTTTCAATTTTTATATCAGGTGTTGGCCTACCTTGCTTGACGACTGTCATCTTTTCAGTATAGGCCTATTCCCTTCGGACGAAAGGCGTGATTATTAGCTCATCTACAGTACTAAACATAGCGTCACATCAATCAGGCAAAAACAAATCATGGAATTCTACGGAATCTGGGTGTTCGAGTCAGATGCATTACTCTGCATTCATTGGCGAACGCTCATCATCTGATCACAGTCTTATCTGAACGTCAGTCAGCTGCTATTGATGACGTATGGCCTCTCCGACGAGAAACGAAGGACAGGAACAATTGGGTTGCGCTTCCCTTTCTAAATTTATGTACCGAGCCTCGATCAAGAATTGCGCAAAATTTCATTGTAAACGTTGGAGAAGGCAAAGCATTATGTCTATCGAGAAAGCCAATATTACTGCGGGCGCATGCGCTTGCTGCCTCACACGCACACAACTCTCGCTCGTGTCTGAACACACGACTAGCATGTGTGTCTAATCGTTAGAAGAAAACAGCTGTGATTCGTGCACGCGCAGCAAAACGGTTCACTCTAAGGTTGAGCGTCTGATTTTGAGACGGACATCTACCACGAGAAGCTATCGAATTTAAATGAAATATAATGAATGATGACACTTTTCTTTTTCATAAAGTTAGTAAATTATTATTTAGGATGCGCCGAAGGCCTCGCAGGTAGGGAGAAGACGCCACTGAATAGAAATGAATCTACACTAGGCAGTGGCGTCGCGTGCTCCCAGACCATAGGCCTTCGCTCCAAAGTGTATTCTTATATTTCTGCAGCAGACAACATTAACTGCATAAAATAATTCATTTGACACTATCTTAATTTCAGTGAATTTTCAAACACTTGTACAGGTACATGAAGATTCAAATCATGCTGGCATCCATGACTACAGAATGAAATAATGTGAGAAATAGATACTGATATTTAAATGAAAGGTACACTGAAGTCCTTAGACTACCCAATGTAGACTATTCTGCATGTGAATTGTGATTCACTATGAGTCCTATGTGACAGCCTCTTTTTCTGAACAGCCTCGTAAGCATGCAATCCTAACCTGACTGTTCGTCAACGCGACTCTTGTTTTTCCAAGATTTTAAACGTCAAATGACAATGAAAATTTGATGTTGATTTCTCACATGACGCTTGATCACCTTGGTGAGATTACTATAGAGAACATTCATTCTCGTGGAAGCTCTCGCCAACGCAAGACTCTGTTGCGTTTATTATAGCCTGTCAATCACTTACATGTTTCAAATTTAGGGCTGTTAAAATGTTTTTTGTGCTCATCTATCTCTTGAGAGTGGTTTAGTTTTTATTTCAATGCCATAAACTTCGTGCACGATGACTGGAGTTTTCTGCATAATCCCTCGGACGACGGGCCGGTGTAGAAAATAACCATTGTCGCCATAAACATAATAGCAGAATATGTCTTGAACCATTATCTCTGACTGAATAACTTCATCGCTATCTCCTTTCTGCGGCTTCTAACATTCCGATCTGACATTCAGCCATTGGTGAACGCAGACAGCGACGATTCAACGCTTCATCATCTTCTCCAAAATTTGGCGAAGCCACGAATAGGGAAAATTTGCGTCTCTTTCGATCTGAATCTAAGAATTTATAAATAGATCTTTTCTTACATTGTTGCAATGTAATTGCTTCTTCGTTTCTATCGGCAGAAGACGATCGAGCTAAGCGCACACGCTCCACATATCACACAAACACACAAATCTCTGTGATTTGCTGTGAACACATCCCCAGCGCATTGTGTGATTGCTTGAAGATCCCTGCAGTTAACAGCTGAGCGCTGGCGCTCTGAACGTATTTGAGAGTAGTGACTTGAAACTGTAAAGTGTGTGTAAAGGTGTAAACATAAAGATGCTCTCATACACAAAAAATCAAAACTATTTGTACTTAATTTTTATGAACGTAAATAATTATTTTTGGGTATGCGGCGAAGGCCTCGCAGGCACGGAGATGACGCCACTGATCAGCTCCTTTAATGAGCACATAGGCCTATTCCAGAAGTACAAATGGATACAAACGACGCATATAATAACACACAGAAGGATTTTTGTCAATGAGTTTCAGATAAAATCTCTACCAATTGTGCACCATTTGTTAGGTAACGCGTTGATCACAGGTCAGACAAGTATAGATCAATTTGTGTCATTTAAAACATGGTGAAGATTTTGCAGAAGTGTTGAACATTCACGTTCAAAAGAAATGTATTTATGGCTGAAGCAGTGTGACAGTTTAGCAATCCTTGGCAAAACGATGTTAAAACAACGCAAATTTCAAAGGCGAATGAAAATTTGGTGTTTCCATCTTGCTGCGTAGTTTAGTTTTTCAGAACATAAACCATGGGGAGGACAGAATTAGTTCTTTTCAGAGAACGGGGCCACCTTGTTATACTTTCAATGATTTTGTTGTTTGAAGCATATTAGTAGGGTAGCAATATCCAATTTGATTCCAGATTACCACATTTTGTTTCAAAGTGAATTCATTATTTGGCTTTGTCCATGTGAGTTGAAGTTTGTTCATGTAACAGAAAAATGAATATCTCGTAGAAGGCAATCGCTGAAATGCTTTGATCATTTCAGCCCGTAATGGCACCATGAAATTTTATTTTTCACTGTGCGTATAATGTAGATATCCTGTCACTTTATTTTACCTGTAAAGCAGATTGCTGCACAGGCGTGCAGTAATATTTTCATTATTGCACTGGTTGAATTATAGATTTCTATATAGATATATGCGATTGAATTGTATAAAACCCGCTTATTATTTCACCATAGAATTAGCCTAGATTAGTCATAATGGTCATGATATCGTATGGCCTTGATCTGTATCATGAATGATATTCTGCAAGCATCAGATGTAAGAAGGACAACAATGTTTGTAGCTTTGGATTTGACTGCTGCATTTGATACTGTTGATCACCAAATTTTGCTTCAGCGAATGTATTCCGTTTTTGGTGTCAGAGGACCAGTGCTTTCATGGTTTAAGTCGTATTTGGAAGACAGAGTTATGACTGTCAGTGTATTGAATCGGATGTCTGACCCCCGGCCTGTAAAAAATGGCATCCCTCAAGGCTCAGTCTTGGGACCGGTGCTATCTATGCTTTACTTGCAACCTCTCCATTTAATTTTGAGCAAGCATAATGTCAACTATCATTTCTTTGTCGATGACATAATTGTATACTTGTCCTGTGAAATTGATAAATTATTGTTTTCTATTCATGTGATGGAAGCCTGCATTAATGAACTGAAAGTCTGGCTCTCACGCAACAAGCTGTGTTTGAATGTCGCTAAGTCGAAAGCCATTGTATTTAGCAAAGCTAAGTCTGTTTTTCATCAATCGATTCCTTCCTATCTGTGTGTTGGAGGGGATAGATTGGAATTTTGTAATCGTTTGAAATGTCTCGGTGTTGAACTTGATGCTCAATTCGATTTCAAAAGTCATGTTAATTCCTTTTGCAAGCAGTGTTTTTATGAAATTCGCCGGATCTACTCCATCCGTCGCTACCTTTCGGAAGATGATGATGATAAGTGTTATATTCGATATGAATGAAAATCTTACATTTCAGCAAACATGCAGAAGTAAGTCAAGATGCATAATTGTGTAAAAATGATACAATTTAGCAGAAAAGCAATCACAGTTATACACGTATTTACAATTACATAAGCTACATTATCTCCTCTATACACAGACCAGATTTGATGGAATTATGGAGGTAGGTACAAACAGGTAAGAAAGCACGAGAACGACGGGATGACAACTGTAGTGGGACAGAATAATGTCCGGTATGTTTCAGTTTTTGAGGAAGCATATCATGCAAAATATGTTGTGGAGAAGACATGCGATCAAAAATACGTAAGGCACTTTTTCGTCGACGAATCAACAGAGAAGTAAATTTATTACAATCACAATTGCTACCGCATATTATAAAATGAGCTTTCTTGTTCACTCTTTCAATCTGCTTTGTCAATTTACAATTCAAACCAACAAAAAGAGGTCCGCAATACTCTAAAATTCCAAGAATAAAAGAAGAATACAAAGCTAATAAATGATCCTTTGAGTCTTGATGTAACGAGATGTAACGAAACTATTGGTCAATTCCTTAATTTTTTCAAGACTTGATTATGGCAATAGTCTGCTGTTTGGTCTACCTAATCGGACATTGTACAAGCTTCAAAAGGTGCAAAATTCCTGTGCTCGACTTATTGTAAGGACTCATCGCCGTGACCACATCACACCCGCTCTCAAAACTCTCAATTGGCTTCCTATCTCATATCGCAAAAAGAGCAAGCTATGTAACTTGACTTATAAGGGACTGCACTTCACCTCTCCTGCTTACATAGCCGACATGTGTCGCTTGTATGTCACTGCACGTGCTCTTCGGTCATCGGATGACAGGACGCTACTGACAATTCCAAAGGTGAATAAGAAATTCTGTGGTGGACGTGCGTTTGGCCATGCTGCTCCTGCTATTTGGAACAGCCTTCCCCACTCTATAAGAAATGCCGATTCACTCCCATGCTTTAAGAAGCAAGTGAAAACTTTCTTTTTGTCTGTTGCCTTTAGATGACTTTACACTAATTGACTTCTTATATTTCTGTGTTTCTTCTATAAGTTTCTTATGTAAGTTTTTTAATGTGTATTTTCTTTCTAAGTGTTCATTGTATTAGTTCGCGCTGTCAGCCATGTGGGTACAGCGCGTTATAAATTGCCCGAATAAATAAATAAATATCGGTGAAAAATAAAATTACCTACGCAACTTGTGCAAAGATATCCATCTTTTGCTTTCTCCTCGATATACCCTCGCCCTTCGAGCTCGTGCATAGATATGTTGACCTCGAAGAAAGCAATAAAGATGGATATTTTGCACTAGTTGCGTAAATAACTATTACTTTCCTGTCCTGATGTTGAATATAGCCAAGAGTCCATGATTCTGCATCTCCACTAAGACAGACCAATAACATAGCTATATGATTTCTATGATTCAGACGGCTGTGATTTCAATTTTGAATTGCTGCCTCTCTCATAGCGACGTAAATTTTGCATCGCTGCACTCTACCATGATGGCTGTATAAGCTGACTGTCACTTAGGAAGAAGCATGCTTGGTTTTCTTGGCTCAGCTGCTGTTTTTTACAGTTGGTTTTTCACAGCGACAGTTGTTCTAACAACAGCTCAGGCCACTTTCCATCGTTTTGACTTTAATGAATCATGCGTTTACACAACTGCTGGGCACCATTGGGTTGTTACTTGCGATTCAACAAATCCAAATACAGGTTCATTAACGAAGATACCAACGCGAATTTCTCAATATCCAGTACAAGTTCCTAGTCCGTGTGTAAATCGACTCCTGTTCAAGGGTACGCATAATATTTACAAGTTGAAAAATGATGCATTTCATGGTTGGAGTTCAGTTTGTATATTGCATTTACTTACTTGCAACATTCAGTCAATTCACGATGATGCTTTCAGATCATTAACTGGCTTACAGGTATTAAAACTTTCGGGAAATAAATTGAAAATTGGTAATGGATTTTCGTCACATTCATTCACCCACATACCATACTTGAAAACTTTGGATCTATCATCTAATCCACTCGGTGAAATTCCGTCATTCTTTTTCAATAATTTGGTGACTCTAAGGATCCTTTACCTTAACCATGTCAGAAATATTCGATTAATCAAAGCATCATTAAGCGGAATGGTAGATATAGAACGCATCAATCTGGCATCAAATAGATTGGAGACTATTTCAAAATGGGTATTTAATGGCAAATTAGAAAGATTGCGGACATTGGATTTGAGTGACAATCCATTAATATGTGACTGTAGATTGTGCTGGCTATGGGACTATGAGCGCGTACTTGTGCGATCTAAATGCAGCTCTTCACAAACTCTAGAAAACTTTCTGCTTGGCTCCAAGAAAAAGTGTGAGTTGGATGACAAGTTGATAGACGTTGGATGGTAACGCAATCATCTGATAGGTTTGATTTTATTTCAGCATTTCAGTTGCAAATGAGCAATATACCGCATGTCTTTTGATTGATCCCAATTTTCATAGTTTCATTATGTGTAAGCCTTTCCTAACTGTATACATGTAGGCCTACAACAATATATTTTTGATGTTAATGCTAAACATTGAGGGTTTTGATCTTTATTTAGTAAAAAAATAGGCTTGTGCTCGAAGTTATAAAAGCGGCATGTATTTCAGTGTCGGACTTTTATGTTTAAAGAAAGTCAATTATTTGGAAGCCTTTTCAAGTTTCGCAGTCTTTTCCTTCCTTACACTGTAAACCGTAGACCGACAATTATCCTACAAAATCACTGACAAAATCAACCGACGATTGTCACCTCCAATATCCTGCGATATCCGACGAATTTGTAGGTTCTCCACCGACATCGAAACACATGCTTTGTGTGCAACAAAACTAAACAAAAACTGATGAATATTGATTGATTTTTTCGATTAGTGATTGCTTGACTGTTGGACAATCAGTATTATTGTGTGGCAAAACCATGATTTATTTCGACATAATTTAAATAATTACCTACATTTTTATAAAATTTAGGCTATAATTCATTGCTATTCATTTTTTTGCTTATTGTCAGATATTGTAGGTGTTCAGTGGCAATCATCCTACAAGAACAAACAAAGACCGACAAAATAGATTTTGTAGGATAAATGTCTGTCAATTGTCAGTCAACGGTTTACAGTGTACATGTACAACGCGTAACCGACATCAAATGAGATGCGAAAAATTGGAAAACATTCTCCATTTTTGAAGATTATACTTTTCTCCTTATTAGTACTTGAAACTTATATGTCAAGTATATAAAGCGTCGTCGTACTTGAAAGATTTGCTTTTTTTATGCTACAGCATTAATACTCATCAAAGTCGACTAAATCCGATGACTGTAGCTTACAACATCTTATAAAATGCCTAATCAATATGCTGAAATTATTATTACTAAAATTAATAAATAATAAAATAATGATAAATTAGTATGAATTAGTTTATATTAATTTAAGTATTAATATTAATAAAATTAGTAATACTAAAATACTAACCTAATATTACTAAAAACAAGATAGTTACTCAGCTCTTCAAGCTTCATAGCTGAAACATTAGAATATTAAGAGTAAAACTGCCTTCGACATAATCCAATTTGTGTGATAAAAAATAAATCTGTTTAAACACGATCCAAGAATTGTTGATGTGTTATTTCATGTTGATTATCATGTTAATAGAAAATAATGGAATGCAAGGTGACTGGAATTACAGAAGAATGAAATACCTTTGCTCTTGACCGCCGACAAATACCCACATGGGACAAACTATATTGTGCATTACCGGATGATATAATGATTATTAATGATGAAGAAGAAATGGTCTTTGAAATTGCAATTTGGTAAATCAAATTCAATTATAGAATGAAGCGATGTTCTCCGAATGATTATTTGATTAGTTCAAGTCACATGTGTGCATTCTTAATGCATCAAATATATCTATTATCACAATACATAATTGGTCCATGATATGTAATTGAAATAAGCCACAAGGACTGAGAAAGAATTAATTTTTTAACTGTAGCCAAAACAATTGTGAAGGAGCTCTGCAAGGTCGCATGAAATCATCGCTTGTGCTTTTTTCATTCATTATTGGCTCATTGCGGCTATCAGTTTAGAAGAAATTTACTGGTAAGAGTTTTTCCTGTATAAAAGACACTCGCCACCTTCGTAAGAATAAGCATTGACATGAAAATTCTTAAAACAACGCGTTAGACGTTTCCAAAGTCAGCTCAATATGATTTCCCTATTTAGACAAGCGCTTCTGATACTCAACATGAAATCAAGCACTTTTTTATGCAGTGTTAGTGAGGTGATCGCAGACAGGTTATAGGTCTATTGGATTGATGAAAACAATGTTGCGAGTCCGGTGACGAAATGATGGAGTGTTGCGAGTTCCGCTCAACCATGCAATTTTTCGAATTATCCAAATCGGTATTCAAATGTTGAGACCAATCAAATTGCAAGGAAAAGAGGGGAAGTGGACCTCTACATATGAAATCCAAGATAATGTCGGCTACACAAAACAGGAGGCACAAAGGCTCAATCAAGTGATGCATATAGAAAGTGTGCGAAGTTTCCTCTTTGTTACTAATTTTTGGTTTGATATCTTGAGAAAGTTTGTTTACCCAAGGTTGCTATATAGGACTTGGTTCGGTCAGCCCCAGCCAGGCGGCTAGGGTTTTGCGTTGCTTTATCCCAAGCAACCCAAGCAAGAATTTTGATGACTCAAGCCGAACCATGTGCAGAATGCTGCTACCATAGGAATTGCATCCAAGGTCCCCTAGAGGGCTTCGGCTCCACACCCAAGCCTACGATGATGCAAAATTCTAGCTACCATAGTCCTCATACCATTATTATAGGCCTATGCCATACATGCACTGTATTATATAGGCCTAGTCTACGCCTTGAGCGGGTTATGCACTTGCACTGTGTTCAGGCCATGTGTTTAGGCCATTCTGTGTCTAGGCTATAGGTAGCCGGGTAGCCTATGCATGGGCTTGCTAGTCAGGCTTTGGGTTCTGTAACACCCCATCAAGTCAAGCGAAATGGATTTTTGGTCCATACAGTAGAGCCTAGTGAATCCAGTCTAATTAGCGTATTGGATCAATCGCAGGCTATAGCAAAAGGCGACCGTCGTGATGTTGCATTTTTCAAGTTTATTATTAGTTCTCTTTTGTGGTATACCTGTATTTAGTTAACTGATAGATCGAAACCCAAGCCTATTTCATTAGGTAGCCTACGTGTAGGCTCTAACAATACGTAGTTTAGCTATTAGGGCTAGGCTATAGTTTAATTAGGTCTGGTCTGCTGCACAACATGCAAGCTTGTGTGTACCGGTAGTTATTTTATGTGTTTGCTTAATGAGTTATGTAGGCCACTACAGTAGTCATGACTCACCGTAAAGATGTACAACATTGTCTATACGTACACTGTAGTACATGATAAGTCTAGCCTCATTGTCAGATGACTCGTGTTAGATTAGAGCTGTTTTGGAGGCGTTTGTGCCGAAGAAGTCGCTGAAGCTAGCACCAACGCGTTGGCACCAACTTTTTTCAAACATTTTGCTCAAAGACGAAAACCAGCTCACTTATGTAAAAAATGCGAAAAATTTGACTCTGACATCAAAAACGCCAATTCCACTCTAATCGAGCTCCACTCATCTCAACTGAATTTGCTCAAACCAATCCACCATCCAACTCCCAATATCTGGCTATCCAGACAGCGGAACACATAGGAAAAAATGAAAAATATTCATTAATAACCTCCTGATGGCACAAACTAATTTGCCAAACGCCGATTCCATTCAAATGGAGCTCCACTCATCTCAATTGAATTTGCTCACAGCAATCCACCATCCAACTCCCAATATCTGGCTATCCAGATACAGGAAAAGACCGAAGAAAACATCAGAAAAATGAAAAATATTCATTAATAGCCTCCTGATAGCACAAAATAATTTGCTCAACGCCGATTCCACTCTAATCGAGCTCCACTCATCTCAATTGAATGTGCGCAAGCTGATGTGGCGTCCAACTCCGGAGATCTTGCTCTCTACACATCGAAGAAGATCATAAAAATGCAAACATTTTATTAGTTGTGACAACATTCTGGAATGTGTTTTATCATCTAATGGCATTAGAATCTTGTGGAATGAGAATCTAGTGACATCAGTTTCATCATATGGTTTCATCTCAAAAATCTATATCTCGTTCGCAGTTAAACTGTGATTTGACGCAAAGAAAAGTGCCATATCAGAGATCAGTTTCGGTTATTGTGTATTCTTGACCACTGCTCTAAGTTTTTTTTTGTCTACAGTTAGAGCCAAAGGTTAGAGGCATCTTTCTCATGAGTTGAAATAATGTGGATGCTCTTTCATATGGAGTCAGCTTTTTCAATTCATCTTCCTGCAGTCTATATGATATTTCATCGTTTGTGTAACGGTTTGTCGAGCATAAGTTGATGCAATTCCATTACTAATGAACTTTCCGACGATGTCATCAATTCGACCAACAGTGGCACGACTTCATGCAAAATGTGAGTCTCATCGGAGAAGCTACAATGAAAAACCTCTGTTCAAGGTTAGAAATAAACCTACACTTCATAAACGAACTTGTTTGTTTTACTAAGTACTATGTTTGAAATTTCCATATGCTTCCATAAAAGCACGTGGCTTTTTCTTTTACGGTGAAGTTGTACTCATCTTTTGCACTCTAATAGTCAGAGAAATGTCGAAGAGACAAGATATATATATATACAGCGTGTTCATTGCCAGTTACTACAGATCAATTCTGCTCTTGATCAGGATAGATTCACACATTCGCGAAGCCAGGATTTCATTTCCGGGGGGAACAATAAATCTGTCTTAATTAATATGAGCCTATACTTAATAATTTCGTAAATCAGATGAAGCCCTAATATTCATTCATATCTGATTTGATTATGATCTGATTTTGTCTTCTATTGATAATTCATGATACACGATTAACATAAAATCATACAATATACAAGTTTATATATGATATCTTCAGATGTATAGGGCAGAATAATTACAAGATTATATATGCAAGTATATACAAGATTATGGATGACAGCCACAAGCGTAGAATGAAATCTAGGCTCTAAAAATATTGATTTATGATAAGTGGCTCATTTCGATGCATGTGTATTTGGAAGCAAAAGCGAAATAGAGCAGGCGTTTATAAACCCAGTCATGAATGGCTTCTATACTTTTGGGTGTCGCATAATCGTGTCGTGTCCTGGCTACAAGCCATATCGAGACGTCCGTGACAGTACAACTAGTATCGGCGCCTGACCGACTGTCTGACTGACAGAAATGAACATCTCTCGCGATCGTTGCGCAACCGGGGACATGCGAAAATTAGCCAAGCGTGCTACTGTAGGATTTCAGATTCTCACATTAATAAATTAATAATTCGGCAAAGAATGATGTTAATATTCCCCTTATAAAACACACAGCTTTTCTCCCGCTTAGATATAATTTCGGGAGGGGGGCGACATGTTCCCCTCGTCCCCCCCCTTGGCTACGCCACTGCACTCATCACAACAAGAGATGTATATCAGAATGCGTTATATATATATATATATATATATATATATAAATTTATAGATCAGTGATTCCATTAGTCAATCGCAAGTGTGCCGTCAATACATGATATATCTTGATTTGGTAGTCACGGCTTATCGCACTACGCGAGAAATACGTCTTTGTTCTTCACTTTTCTACTTAATTCTTTTTTCGATAGAAGAGACAGTTTTACACCAGGGATTTATTTGCGACATGCCGAAGTGCGAAAAATTCTCATTCGTGAACTGTTTATTCGATTTTTTAAAATACACATGTACTTTTTAGTCAATTCGTAGGGGCGCAGCAGATTCCCGTTGTACTAGCCTCTCCACATAAGCCGGAGGATGAAAAATATGCAGTGCTCTGCCTCTTTAAAATTCTAAATATTTGTTTCGTTACGAAACGGTTCTTGTGGTATTTAGTATCATTAACGTTTGCTTGAGAAGTGAGATCATCTACACTGTAAACTGTAGGGCACGAAATTTCCCTTGAATTAGGTTCGAAACTTAGGCATCAATTCTAACCAACACAAGGCACGAGCGGGCACGAGTGGGCACGAAGCCTTGGCGCATAAGTTCGTACCTATTGGTGCCTAATTTTTCTCTTCGCGAAATACAGCTTCTATATGCTACTGGTATCAGTAGTAAAATCCCTACCCTTATTTATTACTATATCGTAAAATTCTCTTCCGTTAATTATTCTGAATTAAAAGAAAGAAAAAGTTTCTATAATTCGATCATGCATATATTAGATTTCAAATGAATAAGAAGCAAAATATTGGATTTCTAGTATGCACGGGGGGAATTACTTTTTGAGAATCTGAACAATTCAACATCGATGCATATATAAAGTGCCATCAGATTTCATGAGCATTTAAAACTATAAAACATGCTTTCCGAAAAAGTCTGAATAATTCATATAACACGATTCGAGTATACTTGCCAAAACTCCAGGACATATGCCGGCTATATAAAAATCAAAACGTTCAGAGATTTTGTTCTACATTTACAAAGCGTGCCGTCTGAAACAGAGCGAGTCAAAAAGCATACAGTGAAAGGCATTCAGTAAGTTAAAAAGTTTTTTGCAGCAAAATTCTTAATAAATTATAATGTCATGGAAAACTTAGTTCCGGAAATTCTTGAAAACTGTCTTATTCCAACGAAGTTTCAAAGTGATAATTGTCAAAATATTTTTCATAGAAATGTACAATAAAGCTTTGAAGCTCACATTTTTTAGTTGTATTTCAAATCAACGCGAAAACGAGTTTGGACAAAATTCGAGGGAATGCTTGGAGCACAACAAGGCCGTCAATTGTCTGCAGAGTCCCTCATAATGATTGAGTATTTATATTGCTACCATAGGTGTATAAAAAACAAAGCTTAGGCGACTGACAGCGAATGGATGAACAAACTGATTGTAACGTGCATCTTATACAGATAATAGAAATGTCACAAAGTTAGTTTCGCAGCATGAAAACATTGAACATGTTTGTCTTGAAGTCCATTAGGGATGACGATCAAACATCATAATGGGGTAGTAAATTCCAATCGACAATGACTCTCTGGGAGAAAAAATGTTCACGAGACTGAACTCTTAAAAATTTAGAAAACGCTTCAAGTCACAACCGCAAGTCCGCAAGTTGAAGAAAGTATCACAGAGAGTCAGTCGAAGATATCAAGTCGAAGACGTTGAGGGGTTGGAATTCTAAGGATTCGTAGACGGTCTTCGTAGGAATGCCCGTATAATGGCGCCATCAGTATCAAGAATGAACCTATTTAACGAAGTTCCGGAGGGGCTGAAGATATTTCACCAATATGTATTAATTCCCGAAAATAGAGAAGAGCATGTAAAAATAGACTATGATTGTCTTTTATTCGCAATTGTTGTTCATAAATGAAGATGGCAAAATCCCACACAATTGAATGTGATTCATGTACACACATAAGCATCAAGGATTGTCAAAATTAATTGACACCAATTACTTTTTAATTGATTGGAGCCAATTGATTGATTGGTTGATACACCAATTTCAATTAATTAATTGGCTAGAATAAAGAATCTCAATTAATTGATTGATATTTTTCCAATTCGTATTGATTGCTGCATTTTCCAATTGCAGGCAATTAATTGTTATCTGTTAGTAGCCGAGATTAAATATCTAATTTCGCCTCTGCAGTATTTTACTTTTCACAATTTACAATTATAGTAAGCATTTCAGGTTGGCAAGCAGTAACAACGTTAAGATCCATTAGTAGCTACAATTAAATTCATGTTTGTTTCAACCAGAGTAGACCAAGCACCTCTAAGATGCAGGCGAAATTTCTCTACTCAATCGTCACTGATAAAAACAATGGAGAGAATCACGAACGCTTGTGTAAACTATATGCCAAAGGCATGAGAGCGAATGTAAGGAAATTATCGCTTGTCTGATTGGTCTGACTAAGCAGTATTAAAAAATATAAGAGATTGTTTATTGCTGTGTAATGTGTATATAGTTAAACAAATCTTGGATCAAGTAAATTAATAATTAATGCTTTCAAGTTGCAGAAACTGCTCGAATTTTGGATTCCATTTTCAATATTGATTCGCTCACAATTCCAACTACAATCATTTGATTGATGCATTTTCCAACTTCAATTGGTTCACAATTTCCATTCCAATTAATTGATTGATATATTTTTCAATTTCATTCAATTGATTTCCTTGTCCAATTAAATTGCGATCAATTATTGAAATCTCTGATAAGTATTGATGAATGACTATGATATTATTGAAAGTCCTTTACTATAGACTAGGAAGCATCGGAATGAGGGCTTTCTATCAGCTTAGCTATCATCTACTATTCAATTCAAACATTTCTTCATCATGCAAGGTGAATAAATGAAAATAGGAAACTACAAGATGCAGTTAGAATCTTGTGACACAGTGAGACCTTTACAACAGTTGAATACATCTACAGCTAAAGAATGCACCATCATGGATCAGCTGTCTGTTCAGATTGTGTTTTTATGAACACTGCCTCAATAATATTTGAAACAAAGCTGTTTGTTAGAGACTTGAGCTAGGATTTTCTTATTTTCAGGAATACAACTCAATTTATGTCTGCAGATAATTTCAGCTATCTCTACCATTGATTTAACTGCCAGTGTAGCTGGAATTCTGAAGTGTTCAGTATCCTAACCAAAGCCTTTAATAGCTTCGATTTAAATATGATGGAGGCTTTGTACATAAAAAAGTCTAACCCTGATCTGAAAAGACAGTTGAACCATGATGAGGCCTATATAGCCTTCGATATATGGACTTCACTCTTAGACTGCATATACTTGCCTTTAACACATATCTTGTGCTTCATAGTATACATGAAGGCCTACAGCATTCTTCCAAATGCCAGCTGTTTTAAATAATTCTACTCAAAAATTTACCAAAATATTACATAAAACTCTTTAAATGTTCATTCTGACATGACACCGGCGCTTTGGCCTTGCGGTGGAGTGTTTGCTCTGTGTCCGGGTGACTTTGGTTCAAACTTTGGTCAGATTAAACCTAAGACTTTTAAAACAGGTACATTCTGCATTCTTGCTAAATATACTAAATATACTCAGCTCTCAGAAAATCAGAGTGGGATAAATGACAACTTGGCAACATTGATGAAAGGCTTCATGCCTAATGTGCCTCCGAGTATAAATACGGTTCATTTATTTAATGACGACATCATATTTCGAAAATTTGGACAAAAGCCGTCGCTCGTTCAGACATGGAACGTCAACGTCTGTCAGTGAGGGAGATTCTTCATTCATTAGGAATTTCAAAAAACAGATGACTGAAAAATGACGCTTCCTTGATTACGACAAATAATTTAAATGGATGCACTTGAGATAAAATCCCGACATGTTTCGTCCTGTGTACAGTGTCAATGGTGCTAGCGGTTGATAGAGAATTCAAATTTATCATTGTCATTATCAGTAAATGACGACGCTATGTTGTTTTGGGTATTAAGTTAATCAAGCTATAACTAAACCGCCGTCATGAACAGATCTGATGAGTTGCCACTACACAGCAATATATGGTAAATTTGTATAATTCTCTAACAACTGCCAGCACAGGGATCGCAACCTAAGGAAAAAACGCAGAATCGGGAAAAACCGGGGCTTGAATGCATAAATTTGAAATATTTACATCAGACAAATTTTGTGAAAAACGGAAAAGCCGTAAAATTGCGATCCCTGCACCAGCACCATTGACACTACACAGGATGAAGCATGTTGAGATTTTATCTTAAGCACAACAATTTGAATTACTAGTCGTAACCAAAGGAGCGATATTTTTCAGTCATTTATTCTTTGAAATTCAAAAATACATGAAATTGATTCCAAAGCAAGTGAATATAGGATATGAGCTGTCAGTCAATTAGAAATGAAAAATATAGATTTGATCATCTATAATAGCAATAAATGCTGATTAAAAGAATTTCAGTGCATGAATTGTATCACTGAACTTTTGCTTGAATATTTGCATTAATTTAACTTCAATCGTTTTACTAGTGCATAGCTAACTTATCAAAATTTATTTGACTTAAATCACCTTGTTAGTGTCTGTCTACAGTATCTGTAATATTTGTTAACGGAAATGTATTTTGTGTTTAGTTATTATTATTTAATATATTTTACCCAATAATATTTTGTGTTTATTCATCCATAATAATTTGACGCTGTAGTACCAATGCAACCAAAGCTAGTACCAACTTTCTAAAAGGGCTTGCACCGAATTGAAAACCAAGCATTCTAATAATACATGTAAGCAACCCATCTTTGTCATCTTTATTCAGATAGGCCTATACATGAAATAAACGGCGCGATCGTTTCTTAACCGAGACTTCGATGTGTTGTTATTGGTCTGAATATAGTCTACTAAATTTGATGCTGTTATTAACATGAGCGAGCGGATAGCCAAATGTTATTTGACATTAACAGACTGGAGAAGTTTACTAAACAACTTTAAATTAAACCTCTTATGAACCTCATTTAAACCTCTAATGAATCCATCCAACAGGGTATAGCACTAAATTTTCAGTTAAAAGAACTGAGCAAGATCAATGTGATCCAATCCGTAGATATGTTGACAGGCATTTTGATCTTAATCAGTATGTAGAATTCATCAATTGTTTAGAAGTTAATCTAGTACAAGCAAGCTATTCTCAAGTAGGCCTACAGGCCTATGAGATGAATTGAATTGCTGGATTCTTGACAAGGGCTAGTTGGAATAGCAGATAGAAACTGTGAATCCATCACTCTACTACTGATGTCGAAACAGCCTGAAATTCGATAATTGAATTATCGAAGAAAACAAGCTAGCCTACAATTGAAATACTTTATCCTTGTCTACATGGATAACTTGAGAAGATAATGACGTTATCGGATAAGTCTAGTGCCTAATCGAGTACAAACATAAGCTCAAATGATAGATGTGAACCATTGTCTTCACTAAGCTTGAAAAAATCTTCAGAAATCGAAGTTTGATTGGGAAAATGTAAAAGAAAAACTGGAAAACTAATTCACCAGGTCAATTAATGAAATTCATGAAAACAAACTTTATAATGCATAATGTGCATGTTATACATATATCATACCATTTAGAAAAATTAATGTTACATATGGAGTTTACTGAAACTAGAATTGCTTTTCCTTCGTTGTTTAATTGAAACTTTGGAACGGTGAAATGAAAAGATAGGCCTGTATAATTAACCGAAACTGCGGTCAGTTCCCTAAGGAGGCTCTCACCAGATAATATTTTTTATTGAATAATTATGGGTATGAGAGTTATTATCGTACACGCTTGTACAAAACACAATACTTTCTTTTGTCGACATTTCTCAACACTCTAATCCTAACACTATTCGCGATTTCACAGGAGCGCCTAAATGGTCCGAAAAAATGCTTTTTTTGACATATTTTGCCGCACAAAATATGGTGCATAATAATAATTTCAAATTTACAACTTTTGCGTTCAGTATAAAAATGGGTTGGAAGAAGTCGGCATTCCCCAGTTCACAAGGAAGCGCAGTATTTTGTTCACCGTCCACGCTAATATTCTGTAACCCCACTGACTACCTATTAATTACCGTAAAATATGACGAGTAGTCCGTACTCTTAGGACCATGATTCCCGATCTTTCACAAAGCGCGCCATCTGCTCTTTTTATAAATCAAATTCTCCCAGTCAATGCCGAAATATTTGTCTGGTTATTCGCATTTTGGCACTGTTGCCGGTATTTGTGGGTAATCTCTCCCACGTTTTCAAATTTGTCTAAAATCCTTAGAATTGAATCAGTCGTCACACAACTTCAACTCCAAATTTTTGAGATTGTCTTCTATGCAAAATTTTATCAAATCGGACAGGTGATTTTGAATTTTAGATTACAAATTGAAGTGTAGCGATATCAGCAACTTGATCTGACTTCGTCTCTTCGACGCATTATTGTTGTGTGCATTGTTCTCTCTCCCTCTTCGTCTCATCATTGCTGTTTAAAATCTTCCCATGACCACTACCCTACCACACATTTCTGAAGTTAAATATGTCAAATGGAAGGGATGTGGTATGGGTTATTATAACTTCATGAGTTGTCGCGACATAACTTTGTTGACCTACATGTAGTGCTATCTTCTCAGTGCTGAGACGATTTCAGGCACTGATCAAGCCGCTGACATCGCTACACTTCACGTTATCGTCTCTAATTCAAAAAGCACTTGTCCGATTTGCATAAATATTTGCATGTGGTTAGAAAATATACTCAAATACTTGTATCTGAAGTTTTGTGATTTATTCATTTAAACTGATGATTTTAGACAAATTTGAAAAGGTGGGGAGATGACCCATAAATACCCGATTGATTACATACGAATGTTTTTTATTAATCAATATGGTACAGGCTCTCTTGAATAGCGGACTTAAAATCAGCAAAAGAAACATTTAGTAAAATGAATTATTATCTAAAAATGATGATCTATGGTTGTTAAATAATATGTAAGAGTAATGAATAAGCCTTCCCAATGAAAAAATAATTATCTAAATACAGCGTTGAGTTAACATATTTATTGACTTGGGAGGAATTGTTTGAAACATCCATGTTCAGCACGCCCTAACATGCACGGATGACTGATAGCCATAGTTGTCATCATGTAAAAGTCAGTTCAAAGGTTCAGTCATTAAATATTGCGCATCCCTAAGACCAGATCATTCACTAGGTCTACCTTTCAGATAGCATTTTACATGCCATATTGGCCATTTGATTAGCATGATTTCCAATTTGAGCTAGAAAATAGTATCAAATTCTGGTATCGAAGTCTTGGAACCATGGCGCAGCAGTTCTCCTGACTTGAAAACCATCGAGAACTGTTAGGCTGTGGTGGAGAAGCGAGTTGCTCAACGGAACCCACTTCTCTCAATGATCTCAAGAAGACGGTAATAGTAGCGTGGACCACCGAAATTAACGAAGAGTATTGAAAGAGGCTGATTGAATCCAGTGCCGAAACGCATAAGCTTTCCTGAAGGCCATGGGAGGACCAACAAAGTATTGACATTTTGACTGTATTGTTGAAGTAATAGCCTTAGATTTCGTAATTTTTGAATGAGCACAATAAGTAAAAATCACGCTATTAACCTGGGCACATATTTCAGGAGTTGGAATAGATGTTGTTGCATCAAATTTCGACTTCATGCCTAAGCTAGTGCCCTACAATTTACAGTGTAGGACCAATAGTCCTATTGTATATTCATGTCAATTAGTGTTCGAAATGTTGCCACACAAATACAGAAAAATAAGTTGCTGATCAAGCACATTTAGTATTTTCGCCTATTGAGAGGGACATCCATTTTATTGTGTTGTCATATCGGTAAGATGCGCATATCTATAGGTTTGAATTTTTGAAATGTAAGCAAGTTTCTTATTAGCTGCTCAACACATTATCATATTTCTACCCAATGCGACATTCAGATAATTTACTGGCAGTCCTAGCAGGAAAAAATAGGGCATGGTGGAGTGGAATGGGTAGGTAGGCCTACCCATACGGAATGAAATGGGAATAAGTCACCTAAAATTATCTGGAAACCAAACGGATTGATATTTTGGTATGTCGCTTTGGTGAGTTACAAGAGAATTGCTTCCATATACAATTTTCATTGTTTCCATGGAAGCCAAGTTTCGATTTCTCTTCTGTTTCTGAAAAAATGAACGATTATGAACTTTTGAATCGCAGCAAAGGCAAGAGAACCATGACTTAACTTAAGCATGCATGTAAGAGGTATTACAGTCATATTAATGATGTGATAGTAGGCAAATCTATAGCCGTCATTGTTATCTGCTATTTTTGAAAATTTGAACACGGGGGTGAAATGGGTATACTGCTGAAGAAGTGTGGGATGAAACGAGTGTATTTTATTACAGAAAGTGTCGTTCTTTAACTTTTGGCTGATTAAACTCCAGGTGAGATATAAGATGTTCTTATAAGCAAAGGTGTATTTCAGTTGTGATGTGCATGTGCGGTTCATTGACTTTGAAAAATATTTCGAATACCAGGAGCCAGCGAAATTTTCTACTGTTTGCCGTCTGACACTTCACATACTCTTCATCCTAGGCAGTTTTTATCTCTGAAACACGCATGGAAGGAAGCATGATAGAGATGGTCCCGATAAACTCGACCGAATTCAGTGACGAACTCTGGTTTCCGACACATCTTCATACATGTAGATTGTCTTTGAGCAAATGAAACCATAGT